>WAAG01018012.1:2994-19582 GCA_013390105.1 Tichodroma muraria | reverse complement strand
ATTTCCAGTTTGACCAGCAATGAAAGAACTGAATGAGCTCATTCTGTACATAAGAGACATTAGCTGTACCCAAAAAGACCTCTGGCTCTAGAATTATTTACTAGGGTATTTGTGGATCAAACCCATTTGAAAGTTCTGAATGGAGCAAAACCTTTGGCATGTTATATTTTGAAACCAAGGAGAATTGAATAGAATGTCAAGAAACTCTCATGATTGTTCTTTTGGGCGTACCCGCTAATTAGTCACTATTCTAGCTAATATTTGCTCATAAAGTGAAAGGAACAGAAGTATATTTATGCATGAGAATTAGTCAGTTCTGCATCAAAATTTATTTTAAAAATAATTTTCCTCAGACCTTTTTTTATTCAAAGGCCCTTGAAAGTTAATGTGGGAAAGTTACTCCTATGGGCTTACAGGCAGGAAGATTATCTGAATTGTTTTAATGAAAAATGCCTTGGGAGAAGAACTGTCTTTGGGTATTTTTTTCTGTGGTCCAGAAATCCAGATAATGAAAATCAGAACATAGATCTATGCAAATTTGGATTTTTCTTAAATCATGCTAATTTGCTAAAACATAAGAATTTGCAGTTGTATTTTAGTGATTAACCTCCTAGCTCTCTTCTGTCCTCTATTTTTCAGAGCTAAGTAAGAATTTAATATATGTAGAACATTATTCACCTCCCACTGAAATCAGTGATGAGACCTCTATGGAAGCTCATATAAATTTTATTAATCCTTTAATAACGTATACTTTGGTAATGATTGTATCCTTTCCCATGCTGCCTAAGTGGGCAAAGTGCTTCCTATCCCAAGGTGATGCATAGTGCAATGTATAATCACAGCAGCTGAATGACTGCATATCTACTGCTACGAGTTAAGATCTTGAACAAGCAGTTATACATTGGCTTGAACGTAACTGACTCCATTTCCAATTCGCGCCTGAGTGTTTCTTGTATCTTTACTTTATAGCATTGCCAGATGAGATTACACAACATTTTCCATGCAAAGACCCTCTTTCCAACTGCTATGGCTCTCAAAATTTTAATTTCTTAAAATTTCTTTTCAAAAAACTTAATTTCTTAAGTCGACATTTTATAGACTTTTGATCCACTTGTGCCATGCCTTTTATGAAGGAGGAGGTGGAAATACTTCAGTGAGAATGTAGAAAGAGTATAAATTGCTTGATATATCATTTAACAAATCAACATATTGCATCATCATGGATTTTGGTGGGGATTTGCTTATGTTTGAAAATCATGCCTTGTCAACTACACTTGAAAAACCACACTTTTCCATTAGAACTGACCAGAAATCAAGCTGTTCATATGACCGTTGATGCCATCCTAGGGTGTTACATTTAGCTCAGAGAGATCCTGGTATTTCTATTGTGTGGTAAAGCATTTAATGGATGCCAAATCAAACTCTTAACCTTTCTGTAGTTCAGCAGGAAAGTAAACTAGACACTGGGAAACAGAATCAAACCCTTCTAATAAACATGTTTGCTTTGCTAATAAGTTTGAAGGTTTTTTTACCCAAACACTAATGTAAGACAAGAAAAGTAAGTTGATGTTGGTTTTAACCAGATGAGAACCCCTTCCACCCTGATCATTTAGTATAAGCATAATCACAAGTAAATGAGAGAAAGTATCCATCCAAATCAATACCCCATCTGTGGCCGTGGCCAACAGAATGTCAAGGAAAGAGCTGAGCAGGCACAAAGTGATAATTCTGACAAATACCCTTGAATGCTGCACAAACACGTGGCTCAGAGGAGCCTGATGTGATCCTTTGAGACCACTATCTCTATGGATTTCCCATTGCTGGTTTTGTTGCTGTTATTGTTTTGTCTATTGTCATAAAGGACATATGGATCATGGTTGCAGTCAGTAGAGAAGAAGCAAACAAAATGGAACTTAGAAGACCTTTAACTTGCTTTAAAAATTCTTCAAGACTGACCAATTTCATGCTCTTCATGACTTTCTGTTGCAGCTCCGCCGTTGCTAGCACATGAGTTTTCACCACACCTTTTTGCTTTGGCCTTTGCTGTTGCTGTTACTGGATTACGAGTGTGTCAGCCTCTTCTTAGAGAAGCAGAGAGGAGGTGGAAAGTCCAGCACTGCCTGGGAGAGAGGGAAGAAGAAGAATGTGGGCCTTGGGGATCACACAGGGAGAATAGCTGGAATGAATGAGCGAGGAGGCAGAATGCAGAAAGGTGTCAGAGGGAAGTGGGTACATGTGGATGAGTGAAGAAGCTGCGATCGTGTGTGAGATAGCAATGAAAAAATAAATTAGATATATCACTATCTGACCTCCAGATCCTGGAGATAAAGTAAATCAAACACAATTAAAGATGCTGGCTGGCCTTTGTGACTAAAAGAGTTAAACAGCTTGGTATAAAGTATTCCTTTTCGTGCTGTTCTGGGCAAGCCATGAAAAGGACGTCATGCTTCTGAATTTTATTTGTCTTGGAGGTGGTGCACGGACATCCTTGTGTCTCAGAGTCTCCTTTAGATGACATTGCTTGCTGGAGTTTAAGAAAAGTTTCTGCCACTGGTCAGTTTTGATCCCTCCCTCTGTTTGATGACTACGGTTTACTCCATGAAAACCGTGACTACTGTCTGAAAACTAGCAGAGCAGGGAGCACACTACAGAAATAACTAGCAAAATCCTGGTTTCAAGCAGTTGTCTGTTTCCTTTAAGCTTCATAAACAGCGTAGGTAACATTAGATGCTTATTACTGTTCCCTCTCCCCTCTCTTCCGTGTCTTTATGTTACCTTTTATCTCTAAGAATTCTCACGTTTCTTGTTTGTACAGTACAGCAGAGAGTAATTCTATGCTCTTCTTCTACAAGCACCACCATGGCTTAATAAATATCTAAATAAATAAAAATAGGACAATGCGGAGAGATGTAAACAAAATTAAACTCTAATCTAGTTTGGCAAAGCATGTGTGTGCGTATTTCAAAGAACTGATTCAGAGCATAGGATACAATGGTGCCTAGCACAGGAAAATCCTGGTCCATGTGAGTGGAGTTCTTAGCTGTTAGGGTAAAGCTAATGCCAAAGCATGCAGTTAGCTTATTCTGAAAAGCCTATGTTCTTAAATTACTTTTCTGAACAAGTATGTGGAATGGAATTGGGTTTTATACTGAATCTGATTTAACAGACATCAGTAATCCCAGTTGTTCCAACACTGCTATTCATGAGTTTAGTGTTCTATAAATTCTCAAGAATGTTGCTGAGTTGACACCTAAGGACCAGTATCCCCACAGCCATGAAATGGAAATGTTCTTAATGAAATGCAATCAGAAAACTACAAAAAATACACCAGACAAGGGAGGGAGAAAAAAAGAAAAACAAAGAGACAGAGTAGACAGACTAGGATTGCCATTTCCTTGTTACTCATTCCTTCCTCTAAAGAAACGTTACTTATGCTGCTTATGATTTTTGCAGAAATATTTCAGCTAAAACTGCCAATCCTTGTTCTGTTTCTACAGCCTCCGCATGGCTCCCAAGGAGACTGTCTTGATTACTTACATTGATCTTTTCATCAGAGAGTACATTTTTGATGAGGATTTACTTTATCTACCAACAACTATTTTACAAGGCTCTGATCTGTCAGCATGAGCATTGTGTTGGGGTAGAGTCAAGACCATGCTTCAAGGACTTTTTTAGGCACCAGGCTGAAGGTAATACAACTCATCCACAATGGCAGTCTCTGTCTGACTGTTTGCTCTGTATAGATTCAGTTTGTGTGACGCTGTTAAATACTCAAGCCTTTGTCAAAATGAATAGGAGATTTATTATCTGAGATAAAATGACAACTACCCTCAACCTTTGCAGAACTCAAGGACAAAGCAGTTTTTCCAGTTAGAAGAACTTTGTCCACTACCAGCAGCTAATGACATTACATGCTTGGATAGAAGTGGAGGACCCTGAAAATTCCTGCCATGAAACCCGATTCAGTAAAACAAGCAAGGATCACAGCCCCAAACACATCAATGTCAACAGCAGAGCAACCAATTTTTTCTGCTGGGAACAACCCCTCGAGACCCAAGCCCCTTGCTATTTACAGGTGAAATGCTGTCTGCTTGTTTGGAGTTTTACGTGGTTGTTGGCGTATGAGCCTTATATGCAGTGCAGTGAAATGTACATGCAACACGACAGGAAGTAAAAAACAGCAACATGTATATCTCACAGTAGTAATACTGGTTGTCTAGAGTATTTATAGTGGAACAGTAGTCCAGGGAGAAAGCCAGACTTTGAACATATTTCTAAAATAATGCAGGATTTTTCTTCAAGTGTCAATGATGCTAATGTTTTTTCTGGAGCTGACCGTGGGCCAAACTTTGTCCCGGCTGTGCAAATCCAATCTTCTGGCTTCAGCAGAACGGGCTAGGAGAGTAGGATTTGGCTGGATTACACCACTTCCTGAGGTAGACGTACCTAAGAAATAACTCTCTAAGCTGACTGGAGGTCTGCTGTGACAAAAAGCTTGCCTAATTTTTCTAATTATGCCAGCTGAGCTAATAAAACATTGCCACTTCCTATAAACCTTATATTACATCTGACTTTGAAGAGGGAGGGCTGGTTAGACTTCAGAGCAGTAAGGGCTCAAGTAGCTCCACTGATAATAAGAGGAAAAAACCTGTTTGAAATAAAAGCAACAGTAGACAACAGACCTGCCCTTTCCCTACAGATCCTTTCCCTTAGGGGACCCTTGGGCACACACTGCAGAAAGTACTCTCAGTTCGAGAGTTTATATACATATCAATGCAGATTGCCTAACCCAGCTGAAGTATCTGAGTCACATCCTAGATGACACAGAACCTTTTGGGAGAAAGGAACAAAATAACCTCTTGCCTCAAGCAAAACACGCCTTCTGCTATTGCGCGTTTTACAGAAGCTTAAGGCCGACAAGATGATGATCTACGCAACTGCTGACTGGGGAATAAATCAAATGCACAGCTCTGAATCTTCCTATGTGATTCTGAAAGCAGCTCTTTGTATTTCCTGGAGACTAATAATGAAATTTCTTCAGAAAAGTGAAAGCTTATGAATTAAATTTAAAATATAAATGCACACTCTGGTTAAAAAAAAAAAAAAGTTTAAAATATGTATTTCACAACTTTAAAAAGTTGTATGTCAATAATCAGAATTAAAGTCAGCAGCCTATATCATGTAACAGAAGCAAGGCAATATAATCGTAAGTACAAATATGCATTAAGATACATGATACAATGGATATTAAGAATGAAGCTAAGAATAAATAACAAGACAGACATAGCCTCAAGGAATACAAGCAGGGATAGAATTGCTCTTTCAGTAAGGTGGAAAACAGGCTGTCCTTGTGCATGTTCTGTTGTTTCCTTGTAAGAGACATGTTTGATCTTGACAGTCATTACTTTTGCAGTCAGGATACCTGAGTTCATTGGTAGGATACATCAGATTCGCAGCAGTGCCAGAACAGTTTGGCACGCTCTGTGGAGAGGAATATGTACAGCTTTGAGCCTTCCCTGTATTTTCCTGACTCAGCCCATCATCTAAACTAACAGAATCCTCAGGTTTGCCTGAAGATCCTGTGAACAGAGCAGGGATATGGCCCCAGCAGAGATCAGGAGAGCATGTGCTAGGACACAAGTGGCTGTAAAACGCAGTACCAATGCAACCAGGCAACCAGGGGACACCAGCAAAACTTGCTGATAAAAACAAAGGGGCTGGAAAAAGGACACACTTTCAAAAACCAGCTGGATACATTTTTCTCTTTCTTCTCTTTTAACCTTTTAAGAATACAAACCCGTACCAAATCCCAGTGACGTTAGAAACTTGACTTTATGGAGAACGGTGCAGCAGTTTGCTTTGTTCCCCTGTGTATAAATACTATGTGTATACCAGCTGTATAAATAGTGTGTGGAGTGTGCTTTGCCACAGGGGATATAGGAAGGAACAAGGGCATTGCCCTGCCCTGTCTGCAGGGGCTGAGAGGGGCTGACCCCAGGGCTGCAGCAGGGCCAGGGCACCCCTCCTGGGCCCCCAGGGGTGTTGGGACCACTGTGCCAGCAGCACTTTCAACACTTCACATGTAATCTGGGGCAGGAGTCAACAAGTTACCTCACTGAGGTGGATTAACCTGTGCTCCACTAAGTTATTTTGAGGTGGAAAACTTGTGATTTCTTTTGCAGTGCCTGTTTGCAGTAGGGGACGGGCTTGTTCTGATCCAAATTCCTGTCTGGAAAAAAAAGAAGGAAGGAACTATTAAAAGAAAGGTAAAAACAAAGTTCCAGCCCTTTCAGGCACAACCTTGGTTGCTGTTGCAGAAGCAGAAATGCAGCAGAGCTGCCAAGTCCTCCCAGAAGGGGTTTCCCAAAGAGGCAGGAGTACCATGCTGCAGGCACACCTTGCTGTCTTTCCCCTGGAGAAGTGGGGATGCTGGTGAATTGCCTGGAGCAGTGGGTGCCCTGCATGTGTGGCACAGGGTGGTGACAGTCCCCCTGTGCACAGGGCTGCACTGACAGCAATCACACAGGGCAGCCCCTTTCTCTGGGAGCCAGACAACACCTCACATTGGGGTGGACATTATCCTCAGGGGTTTCACCAGGAGCAAGGCTTTTCCTGCTACTGGCACCCACATCCAGCAGGACCCTGAGGGGTTAATAGGCTGTACTGAAGGTCCCCTGGTGAAGGGGGTCCTAATCCTTACGTATTTCTCAACATTTCTTGGGAGGACACTCCTGGAGCTCGGTCAGTTTTGGGTTAGGCCCTGGGAAGGACAGAACCTCCTTCTTCCAGCTCTCTCACAGCTCCTGTACTGCCAACGTTTTGCAGCATCTTCAACAGTTTGTGACAACCATGAGGGTGTTTTGAGTGGATAAAGCTCTCAGAAGAGTGGTTACTCTTTTTCTTCCCCCCAAAAAAGCTCTTACAAGATGGATGAACTGGTTGTGGCACATTCAGATAAATTTGTTTCATCCCGTCCTGATTACTCTGAGTCCTTGTAAAAGGAGCTTTCAAAGAGCTGTGTGGGGCACAGTGTGGTTAGATTCTTTACTACTTAATGGTATTTCTGAATGAGTTATGTATGAGGGATTATTTGTAATGTATTACATTAATTATGTCTTTGATATAAGCTTTTAAAAACCATAGTTGCCAGGACTGAAACAATTTGCTACTGGGTGACTTTAATATGGGCATATTATTTCTGAATCCTTAGCTTGGTCACATCAACAAGTCAGATTAATCTCAGTTAGCCTAAAGTGAATTGATAACTAAGAGAAATAAACCTGACTTTAGAAAAATGGCTCCCTCTTTATCTTCACTATCATAAATGCAAGGAAGATTGTGATTCTCATGCTTTGTGTGTAATTTCCAGCACACAAAGGCCTGGTGATCTTGTCACATGTGCTGGAAAAATCGTGCGATAACACCAGCATGATCATACCAGAATGAATGAACCAAGGTAGAGCAAATTCTTTGTGTCTCTGGTAATTTTTAACCATTGTACGTTCCTCAGATGTGCTTCCTCAGCTGGGTAAGTGAGGTGTCCTTACTGAGGCATCTGGGATGCTCAGGGATCTTTTCAGCTGGGTGGATGAACTGTAAAAAAGAGTCTGTAAGCCATTTTTGTAGGTTCCTGAAAAGTGCATTTTTGTATTCTCCTGTGAGGTAAATTGAGATCCTGCTAGTATCACGTCCACTGTAGTGACATCACTGTAATGCTGACAAGTTTTGCCATGTGTCTTGGAGTGCAGGCTGGCCTTGATGCCCTTGTGGCTTAGGGTCACCGTTTCATGTGAAATTCTGCTTCAGGAGTGCTTTGGTTCTGGAAAGTGTTTCTTTGGTACTGAGGCAGAAGAAGAGCTCATGAGCTTTGTGAAGTTTGCAGGACTTGAGTGGACTCGAACTGTTCTTTGCCCCTTCTCTGCAGTTTACTCTGAGCCTGGAGAGCCAAGAAGTGGCAAAGGAGAGTAGATCACACAATCCCTTAATCAGCTGAAGCCTTCCTTGTGCAGTTGTGTCACAGGAGAATACTGGTTACTATGAAAATACTGGTTTATGATATATCTTATGATATATCTTATATACCAGTATATCTTATTAGATACTGGTTTATTATATATTTTTTTCATATTATGCAAATACTATGAAAATACTTAGCCCATACTGGTTACTATGAAAAAAATCAATTCTACTCCAGCCAAAACCAGCACACAGTGACTAACAAACCTTATTTTGTTTTGTATAAGCCCAGATAATATTGGAAATCTAAAAATTGTTTGGGTTGAAAATTTACTTACGATGGAATCGCAGTTGGGATTGAAATGCTGTTTATTGAAAGACTGTTCAGTAAAATCCTGTACACTGTTACTGAGGGATGGATAACACCGCTCCCATAGCTTCCTTGCTAAATGTAAAAGTTAGACCAAGTGTACTGTGACAACTTCTTTATTATGAATGCTGTAAAACTACTCCTTGCCATGAAGTATGTGAGGTAATGTTTTGCATTGTCTTCAGCTGACCAAATTTAGTGCAATTACAATGCTCATTTCCTGTAAAATAGCAGATATCTGAATAATGGACCTTAATTACCATTAGAATGAGGTCATAAAGCACAAAATCATTGATAGGAGAGAAAATGATAAAACTATATCAGGTAGAATAATCTCATTCTCCAGAATACGGAGCAACCAGCAATTAATGTGAATAAGAAATTCAGTTCTGTTGTGGCAGGAGGTCATTTCACGAAGGTGTTTATTATGCCTTTTCTGCAGATTTTTGTGTTATGGCTCTGTTGCAGTTGGTAGCTATGTGCTTCTGTAGCTGTGACATTGAGTAATGAGAGAAAGCTCAGTTTTGGCCCCACACGTCTCTAGAGGTCAGTTAAACTGGAATGAGAGTTTTTGACTGACTCCTCCCTGAGTGAGGGAACAGCTGCAGAGTCCATATCTGATATTCTCTGAAACAAAAGCCAGTTTCAGATTTGCCTTGGAATCACGCTCCTCTCAAATATATCTGGGTTTTGTTCTTTCTTTTTTTTTTTTTTTTTTTTTTTTTTTTTTTTTTTTTTTTTTAGTCAGTGAATCCCAGTGAATCCTTGTAGCTAGACTGGTGCAAATGCAGAAGCAATGGTTTAGTGACTTATCTACAATTACTCTATTTAAGAGTTCTAATTTTGACTGCTGGACAGCCTTTGCTTTCTTAAAACAGGAGGAGCCAAAACTGGGATTTTATTTGTATGCATGGTTGTAACAGGAGGAGAGTAGTTAGAGGCAGGCAGAATAAGTTTCTGTCTATTTAAGAAAACCCAAACCCAATTAATTTAATAGTGGAAACATTTGCTGGTCACTCATTATCAAATTGTAGTTATAATTAAGAGTTACAACAAATGCCAAAAGAAATCTGAGGCTCAAGAAGGAAGATAATTTTTGAAGCTGTAAGGAGCAAAGGAAAATTTGACAGTCATGACCACTGCATCCTCTGCAAAAATGTACTTCCTGTGCATTTATAATTGTTTTATTATTACATTAATAATGTTTGAATAGAACTAGTCTCCTTTTCAGTTATAAAACTCTGCCTTAATCTGGCTTGTTGCCAGAGAGTGGCTTTTTTTTGCAATTATTGGAACAAAACCTACTGAAGAGGTAAAAAACTTCCTTCTTTGAGGTTCTTACTTTGAGGTTCTTCCTTCTTTGGGTTTTTACTATTATAAAGTGTGGCTTCCATTCTTGAGTTGTGTTTTATCAGCCCAGCTCCTGAGCTGTGCCACAAACAGCCCTAAGTCCTTCAATAGCTGTTTTCAGAACATGATGTGGTTTAAACACTGTCTTGCTTTAAGAGGCAAATGAATCACTGGAAGTGGATTCAAAGCTGGAATCAGAATAGACATATAACTTCAGGTTATAGTTTATATGTTGCTGATAATTATAAAACATAATTAAAAAGTGATTATTAGTCATTTGCTATTTACACTGCAGAGTTTTAATATGTTGTGTGAAGATGGAATAAAAATAAGCTGGTCATGAAAAACTGAGCTGTGTAACAAGAGACCTGAGTTGAGAGCAAAGGTATGAATGCCCATTAATTCCATACTGAAATTGGACACTAAAAGTTTGAATGCTGGTGGGTTTTCTCAGCTGGAATAACTTCTAAGTGAATGATTTCTCTGCTGTAACTTATTTATGTTCCAATGCTGATCAGATAAGAAAAAAAAATTAAGTGATGTATAAACAAATCTTGTCATATTATGTGGAATGGATGCTTGTAGATTCAGGAGTAAGTTAAGGGCAAAGTTCATCCTCAGGATCTGAAAGTAAGGAATAGTTGTGTGGCTCACTTTGAAGCGCCTGGAAAGAAACCTTTTTGACAGCAAACCTGTTCATCCAGGTCTGTAAACTGTGAGCCCAGAGCCCTCTGGTGTTGCTGTGTCAGTGTAACAAACATTAACCATTGCACCAGCACGGTTCGGGGTGACCTGCAGGTATTCTGACCTGTCATGAAAGACCTGCCAAGCCAATCACTTTCTCCCACCTAATCATTTGTTGACTCTATTATTTATCTATGGTTTTAAAAAAAGGTATTTTTTTTTTTTTTTACGAAGATAAGTGGTGTCATTTACTCTAGTTTTTAGGAAGGTTTACCATGGAGTCATTACCCAGTCTGTGTCAGCAACAACTCAGAGTAAAGATAGGTCCTACATAAAGGAAAATTTAGGAGGAAAGTTAGTCTGCTCTACTACATCCATTTCTGGTTTACATTTACTCCATGTCTTGTTTCAAGATCCTTCATTTAGTCTTTAATGCTCAAATCATGTTGCTCCCTGTCCTCCTTTTGAATTGAGGGTTCCCATTTGCTCTTTCCCAGCACTGGGCCCGCGTCTGTGACAGAAATCCTTCCTTCTCCAAGGCAGGGTCTCCTCAGTACTTCCTCAGCCACAGGTTTGGTGTGCCTCCATGATTTACCTTGGCTTATGTGCCCCTTGCTTCCTGTGTCCCCACGCCAGGACTGAAGCCTGTCAGTGCCCTTGCTTCTATTTCTGTTTTTCTTTTGTTTTTACGCCACCAAACTCTGCTGTCCCTGCCGTTACCACCTCCAGTCTTCCCATGTGCCACGTATCTCCTCTTCTCTTCTTCCTCATTGTATTAGTTTTTTGTCTTTCAGTGTATGAAGGGGCTGGTGGTACAGACTTACTACACACAGGGATCTCCAGGAAAGAGGATGTCTTCTGGGATGCTGAAATAAAGGCTTTGTGTGGGAAAACAACTAATGATCTTGAAGCAACATGCAGGAAATCTGCCATTTCAGTAGGTTAATGGTGGGCTAGAACTGTCGTGGACCAACAAATCGCATAATAATTGATTTTGTATTGTAGACATTATTTCCCTTCTGCAGATTGAATGGGAGAATAATAATTTCCTAGCCTGCCTGGTAAGGCCAGTAAATCTGACACACGGACCCGGTCATGAATTCAGTAGCAGCGCTGCGTGGGGAAGCCTGGTGGGTTACGGGGGAAGGGAGGAACAGAGCAGTGTGCCTGCCACCTGGGGCCTCACCGGCAAGCAAAGGAGCCCGAGGCAGGGAAAAGACGAACAGGAGATCAACAGGAAGCTGGGGCGGAGGTCGGGATTTCTGCCAGCAGGAAGCACGGTGGTGCTAGTGATTGTCACGGAAAACTCAGTGCTCGCCTCTGAAGGGGGAAGTGTAGGGGTGGTTATTGTCCTGTGAAAGAAAAACAGGTGCGAGGGCACCCGCGGCAAGCCTGTGTTGTTATCTTGTTACTCCCTCTGTTGAGCCATCCAGACTGTAGGGTAGGAGAAGGGTTTAGTAAAAAAAAACTTCAGCTTTTTACTGTTCACCTTACAAATCCTAGAGCAATTATTTGTAGGCTGTTGCTTGCCATTGAACAATGTACAGCCAGAGCTGTGGTGGCTGCTTCAAAGAACCCTGTTACTAAAGCTGAGTAGTGTCAGGAAAACTCCACAAGCGCCAGAGGTTTATGTCCAAAAAGGAGACAGAGGAGTTCTGCAGCTTTATTCTAAAAGAGGGAGAGACTCCACCAGGGCACACACCTGCCGGATTTTCTCCCTCAGGCTTTCAGAGGGGACAGCCTCCTTTTATCCTAAATTCCCGGCCACATGGCGTCCTCTTCCTTTCCCCCTTGGCTGAGGCACTAGGAAGGTGCAGCCTTCCCGAGCGGCCCCCCACCTATCCCCCCTTGAAACTACTGTTCTACCCCAAAGCTCCGAAACTCCGGCTGTGCGTTCCCTTGTCTGTGTCAGGAGCCCAGCCACAGCAGGGCTCTGCAACACACCCGCTGCCCAAGGCCGTGGAGAGATCGGGGCCCTTTGGAAGGTGCTAACACCCACACCTTCACCCTTCAGATTGTTTCTAAAGACATGAGCTTTCCTCTCAGTAGTAACCGCATAGATTTACAACAGTGCAATTTCAGAGATTTAAATAAGTTGCAGTGGGCTCTAAAACATGAGACTGGTTTGAAGTACTTTGGATAGTTTATGCCAGTCAGGTAAAGAACTTTCAGGGCTACAAAATGTGCAGACTCAAAGAGGTGCTTGCTTTCTGAGAGTTCACTAATTGATAGCATCTGAAGTGATGTGCTTGGAACACTTCCAGGTTTGGTTTTGAGTGTTTTACATTCAAAGCAGTATCAAAGCTCTGTTAGGGGTTGGGTACCACAGCCTACATTGACTTTTGACCTGGAACTATGTTCTATGGAGCCAGCAACTCTCAGGCAAGGGACACACTGAAAAGTCAAAGCAGACATGCTGTAAAATGCTCAAAATTTATTAATCATAATTAGTTTTTCGTGTCTTAAGGAACAAAAATAAAATAATATTCAAAAACAAAAGAAAATATACCATGCCCAGACAACATGACTGAGAGTAAGAAATGGGATAACATTAATTCTGAAAGAAATGACCCAATAAATCAGTTTTCAAAAAAAATAATAAATAGCAGTGGTCCAAGTTTTTAAAGCTTCCTAGGAAAGAATTTACAATTATTATTATTATTATTATACTTTTGTTTAAAAAAAATCCTTCATATGCCTCTGTTGGCAAATATATATATATTTCTTCTGTAAACAGTTAGCCACATAAAATAAAAAAAAATCCATATTTTCATACAGCTACTATGCTGATGGTGTTATGTAAACAAAAAGTAGTGTGCAGCAGCTTCCCACAATAGGATTCTTCCTTTTTCCCCACAAAAACATGTAGGGAAATATGTCCATCATAAATTGTTCAAAATATTGAAGTTTATAGTTTTGAAGAGATATGGCTTTCTGCCCTCTTAAGTTTTCCTCAACAAAAAAAGAAACACATATAAGCAGAGTGGTGCAGTTTTCCTTGGGTTTGGTTTGTTTTCTTAATATGTCTTTTGATTTTTCTCGGTGAACTGGAATGAAAATGTTATTAAAAGTCCAGCACTTCTCAGAAGACAAAATGAACAGAAAATGTCAAGATGAACTTGTGCTGTACCTTTCATGGTGTGAAAGAAAAGACATAAAAAACAGTGGGAGATATATTGATAATGAAAACTGAAATTCTGTAGACAGACATACTGGGGGTTTATGCAGAAAACATCATCTGTTCATCCAAAATTTTAGCTGCTCTTGACACTTTTGTATTTTTTGAAGTTTCTTTATTTAGTCTTATGCTCAGCCCTTGTTTGAGGACTTCTCTCTTGTTCTAATTTTTGACATTCACTTGCTCCTGAGAGGTCTTTATCTGCTGTGTCTCCTGTTGGGTGTTGTCTTGGGTAACACACTCAGCACCCACACAGCTGCATTTCTCCACGTAGGTGTAGGAGTGATCAAGGGAGGTTCCATCACTGCACGTCAGAGTCACCTTTCTTTTGCTGGTCTTGATTTCCTGACAACACGAGCATTTGTGCACCATTGTGTTTGTCGTTTGAGAATATCTGATTGAGAAACCAATGAAAGAGAGAGGTTCAGAATTTATGTGAGAAATAACACTGCCCTCCCACCCATTACTAAACATAACCAGAAGCTGTGTGCTTGCATGTGGGACTATTGCTTAATATTACCATTCTTACAGTATTGTGGTGAAATACAGATAAGTTGCTCCTGATTGTAAAAATTGATGACGCTAAGTCTTCATTAAGGCACAGAAAAAGAATTATTCCAGATCACACAATGAGCCAGTCCAGTGAGAGAACAATGAGAAACATATAACCTCAGATTTAAATGGGCAAAATCAAAATTCAGGTCTATTCACTGTGGCACTGAACAGGCTGTTAAACATTGAATCTTGAGGTAATCAAGCTAGTACAATGTCATGTTAATTAATTAGCACAGTGGAAACAGTTGATGACTGGGTGGATGTTGGACACATCAGAAATACACTTGTGATTTGCTCGATGTAACTGGTGTAAGGAGTAGAAGACAAGAGGCCACAATTATCTTTTATGCCACTTACCGTGAGTAAGCATCACAGCTGCCTTCACAGTATGTTATCTCGACAGGTGCAGGAGATACACAGCCATT
Source organism: Tichodroma muraria (assembly GCA_013390105.1). Classification (NCBI taxonomy): domain Eukaryota; kingdom Metazoa; phylum Chordata; class Aves; order Passeriformes; family Sittidae; genus Tichodroma; species Tichodroma muraria. The sequence continues at coordinate 5,064 of WAAG01018012.1, read as the reverse complement.
ATAGTTGATGACAGTAGTCATATTGTGCTTCATACAAACTGAGGTCATCACAAAGCAAAGGAAAATAGGTTAAAATACATGTGCGTATAAATAGATAGCTGTGTATGATACCATAGTTTGTAACTGAAAACCAAGGTGGATGGAGCTGAAATAAAAAACTAATTCACAGTGCATTTTTCTTTTAATTGCTGAGGGCCAAATGAAGACGTGCTCTTTGTGTTATCAGTGGATGAAACTTTCCCTTTTTCTTATGCAACTTGGTGCAGGATGCAGAAATTAAGAGCAGTACTGTGGCAACTGCTCGATGCACACCCATCTCTCAGAACTGGCTTCACTTTCTTCCTTAAAGAGAATGTATCTATGGAAATTGGAGAATAGTCATAGTCCTCACCCTCCCACAAAAAAGCCAGCATTTAACAGTAGGGGATGGGAAAGTTCGCTGTCTGTTTCACAAAGACCTAAAATGCACAGTGGAAGTGTCCTGGTCCTTTCTTTTCCACCCGTTTCCTTTCTCACCCCAGTGAAGCATTGAACCCAAACCTGGTCAGTTCACCTGTCTATGCACCCACTGTGCAAAATGGGATAATATACCTAATAAGGCACATATAATCAGTACTTTTAACAAAATTATTATTACTTACGTTTTGGTATTCTTCGGCACACTAAGCAGCAGCCATCGTCAGATAACTTGATATCATCCTTAGGTGGGAAAACATAAAAAGATAACTAGGTTTCATATCTGCATACTCAAGCAGACTTTCCCTGCTTCCTAATTTTCTCTGGCACCAGAGTAGCTTCTCTGGCACTGTGTATATTTTTGTATTGACAAGGAATATAATTTCAAGCAAATCTAAATATTAAGGGCACATCACTACTGTAATAGTAATAAGAGTTATTTGAAAGTTGAAACGGAGGAAAATCCTCAGAAGTATAATTTCAGCAAGCAATAAAGCTTGTAGCATGTGTAAATCAAAACATCGTGACCAAAGTCAGTAGAGGTGAAAGATTATAACAGACAGGGTAACACAGTGAATGAAATAAGTGACTTGTCAGGGGCTGTTTTTTGCCTTTAGGTCACTTGACACTTGTAGGAATCCAAAATATTACGCTGTATCCATTTCTCTAATGTCCGATCCTCAGTGAGGATTGATATACCATTTTAATTTTGAGTCGCTTTTCTGAGACAAAATTTGACTGGGACCAGATTCAGAGAGGATAAAAGGAGAGCTACTTCCTGCATGATGCTTCTGCTAGTTATTTTCACTGGACATCATGATCCTTCTATCACTGGTGTTAGGCACTGCAGCCTTTCCAAAAATGAGAACTGGTAGAACAGTACTTACTGCATCACACTCCTCAGGGTTAAAGGCAGGACAGCTTGCCTCTTTGATGACTTGAATGAACTGGTCAGCATGTTTTTCACATGTGTAAACAGTACAGTTATTGCCAGGTGGATTCCAATATTCTCCTTCCTGAAAGTAGTGAAAATTAAAGCAAATTAAAATCTTACATAAAAATGAAACAAAAGCCCCCCCAATGACTTACTGTTGCTGTATATAGTAGTTTGATTATTCCAAAGAACTTCCTTGAATTTCAGTTGATAATTATTTGCCATATTACAATACTGCTATTAAGTGTTTTTCATTAACCAAGTAAAGAGGCTCTATTTTTATCTGGATATAGATGTGCTTTTTGTGTGAACAGGGTAAGTACATGGGCTCATTTGGAAAGAATCATTTGCATTTCAATGGTTTTGTCATTAGAATTTATGGATGTGTCAAAATGCCTCCACAGATAAAATTATCCTTTGAGCAAAATGGGTGCTACAGTTCCAGAACTGGAGGCAAACAAAAGCCCATTTCTTTCACCTATGTATTTTCCTGTGTTGGTTTCTGAAAGCCATTGTTCAGTATCACATCATAGTTGCTTCCAGAAGTGTTAGAACTGGCATTTTGTGGTGTGAAGTATTGTTTAAGCTGCGTGGAGTCTGTCCAGTCCCTGCCTGAGTAAGCATTTGTCTAATATGAGAAAAGGTGGAGGAAATAAACGTGACAAACACAAGAAGAGGAA
>WAAG01018003.1:0-108441 GCA_013390105.1 Tichodroma muraria | reverse complement strand
GATGAAGAAATAAGTGGGATGTGCTGTAAAGGAAGGACAAGCAAACAGGAAGAACAGGCTGCCTGTTGGGTTCTGGCATTCCAGAGGCTTAGTCATAAGGAGGCACACCAACAGCAGGAAAAACACTAAGCAGGAATTTGTAATTTTGAAATATTCCCCTTCATTGTTTTCCAATGGCTAAAACACCATCCATTTCCTTTAACAACGTGCTACAAAACTGGTGAGATCTATATGCTGAAGAGCATAGTACTAAAACAATTTTTAAGTGCACCACTGATTTTAAATTATGAAACAGTGTAATTGATGAAGAACTTTTTCTTTCCTATTTTTTTTTAAACTCTTAATCTAAACTCATTACCAAAGTTGATTCTTCAAAAGTTCAGGAATCCAAACATCTTCATTATTTGCATCAAGAATTTGCTCTAAGCTTCTTATGCTGTCTCTGGACTGTGGTACAAAGACTTCTGGAAAGCCCAACTTAAATATCTCCTCATAGCTGTGGTCTTCCTAGAAAAAAGAGATTTTTATTACATACACCATGCAGGCCATCCCCATAGTTCATGAAGGACCTAGTCTTCTAGGACTTCAGTAATTCTAGAGATTGTCTTATTTTTTTAGAATTTATATTTATATTAACATTAATAGCAGAGGGACTGAGCTCATATTTCAGTGTTTTGATTATTTTGAGTACCTAGAATTAGAGGAAGCAAGAGTCCTAGAGTTTCTGATGAACCTTAGTCTTTAACTTCCCAGCTTCTCGGCCACAGATTTGCATATTTAACACTTATGAGTCCTCCTTCTGCTCGGCTAATTCAGTCCAGGTCAAATCTGATGTACCTATCAATTCAACAGCTTGTTTTGCTAATTCAGTATTCAAACACTCCTAATTCCAATGTAACACACCTGCCAAATGCTACAGTTACTGATAAATACTTGCACTGTGCAAGTCTGCAAAAAAGCTGGGGTGAGGATGTTTCTATATCATTGCATTTGCACCAAACTTTTTCCAGCCTATGTTAAAAAATCAGAGCCAGATTTAAATCCTCGTTCCTCCACAAGCAGCGATGAGGATGAGGTTTGGGGGACTGACCACAGCACAGGAGTGATCTAGACAGCCCCAGTGGAAGTAACCACTAGTAAGCAGGGTTATCTGACAACTAAAAAGTACATGTAAAGGAAAAACATGCATAATTTACATCCTATCCTAGAGGCATGCCATCTGTTTTGGAAGCTGTATCCTTTTATTCCTTCAAAGAAGGAATTACTGCAATTTTCCAAATAAAAGCAAATTAATTGACTTTACCACCCTGCCCAGGGACTGCAATGCAGGAGCAGCAACACTGTGTGAAAACTCAAGAATGGAACCAGTCAGTTTGGGGTTTTTGCCCAGCAATCAACGATTTAGTGTGAAAACCATAAGCATAGAACTCCGTATTTTTATAGTTCCATTTAATTGTAATTCAAACAGCTGAAATATTTCCACAGTCTCATACACTGAACTCAGACAAGTGGGGTAAATACTGAGAGAGTACAGATCTAATCTAGGGATAAGTGGGCAAAATCAGCAGAGCTGGGAGGAGGCTTCTGCACTTCTGACCATGCTTCAACAAACAGAGTTTGTGCCGCATGCTGCTTCCTCCTGAAGTAAGGCCTTGCTAAAATCCTGTCTGATGATTCACTGCTGGGACATTCAAGGACTCCTGGGTAAATTCCTTTGAATCTTGCCCAAAGTGTCACGATACTTCCAATCAATTTGTAAATTATTTCAGCGGGGATACAACATGGAGGATCCTGACAGATGCTCGAGAAGCAGAGTTCTGTGAAGTAACACTTGCTAAAGCATACATGGTCAAGGAAAAAAAACCAAAACTACTTCCAGGTAGGCACCAAAACTGGAGTGAGATGGGAGTCAAGGAAAAGCCAGGCAGCTGCTGTTGGCTTTGGGATGGGGGAAGTTACAGCCCCAGGGAGTGCATCGAGGGAAGCACAGCTCTGCCTCATATGCAGCATCTCTGTAGAGCCTTGGTGCTGCTCCAACACACATACAAGTCAGTGACTTATAGTTTAGCCAAGACAGATAAAGAGATTTTTTTATTACCTTCATTACTGTCTTTTTTCAGTGAGTGTTTCTGAAACAAAGTTTGTGTATATTTCCATTTATCTTATGGCTTTGTACTAATTATAAAAAATCAATGTACAAAGTTCACATCAGTACTTTCTGAATAAATCCTCTATATCCTATTATATCAAAATACCCCATGGCTTAAACACATGCACCAGTCCCTCTCTCAAAGGCCAATGTTTAAAAAGCACATGAAAAATCCTCAAAGTGTTAAATTGTGTAAGCAAAATACACAGCTATTGCAAGGAAATTAATGATTGTTTCCATCTTAAAACACACGATTCTGATCCCAATTGATGTTATTTAATTAACTGGAGCAATAAATACTGAAGGTCAGACCTAGATGATTTCTAGAGGTCCCTTCTAACCCACCTGGCCTTTTTTCTATTGATCATACAGAAGCCAGAGTCCCAGTCCAAAGATTTTATGGTCTCAAACTAACAACACAAAAAGCACAGGGATAAAGGACAAGCTACACTTTTATTCTGCACTCCAAGGACTCTCCAGCAGCTCTGTGGCTGTCTCTCTACCTTGAGATGAGAAAAGACAACTTGAAACTCTAAGCATGGTCAACTACATTAACTTGTACTGGACATTTCCTTCTGCCTTTAACAAATGCAAAATAAAGAAAAGGCCTCAGTAAGATTAAGATCTATTGCTTTTGAAAGGAAACCAAGCAACCTGCTATATTCCATTTCAGCTTCATTCACTACTACATTCTCTTTCTCCAACAGAAGATTTCTTGTCCCCTGTTTCCAGCATTACAGAAAATTTGAATTCTCTGTGCACACCAATAACTAGGTATTTTGGGTATCTACACTCAATCAGTGTGGTCAGCTTTTCCCACCTACATCTTTGTGCTTTTCCTAGTAATACCTCTGCAACAAGTAAAATTCCTAGGCAAAGGGCAAGAAATACTGTCTCCAGAAAAGCCTTGCTTCCCTACACATACTAAAACTCATCCAACAGCCTACAAGCAGTAAGATACTATTGCTACAGATTAACCCCATGTTAGTCTTAGCTGATTGTTCTCTTTCTTCAAATGTTGTAATTTAGGATTAAAGTAGTAAGAACAAGGGGATTTTGTTCCGTATTTCTATTTCTTTCTTCCCTTTTGTTACTTTCCTTCCTTTTGCTGATGCATGTTTGGTCCACATGGAAACACATTTATCCCAGCAAGGTATAACCCTTTACCTGAAACTTTTTTTTTTGTGCTGATAAGAATCCATTGCATTATTTACTCAGAATTTTATCTCTAACATTGTAAGAGGGAATGTTATATCCTATGCTAAAAAATGAATTGTATTATTTCTATTAATTTCTTGTGTGTCATCATCAGTCTAAAATTCCAGAAAACTTGTTGATATTATTCAGGAAGTATACTAAATAACAAAAGACAATGGTTTTGCCAGTTTCTAACTCAGTGGTATGTGGGTTTACTTCAGTAAGCTTGCAGGCAACTCACAGAACCTCTGTTCATCCTGCTTTTGTCACCCACCTTGCCAGTTTGTTGTTTCTTATGCTCTTTCTCATCAAAATTTTCAACTGCACGTCTTTCATGGCAAGGTTCATGGTGCCTACGTGCTTACTTGCCTATGTGCCTACTTATTCCTAGTGCCTAGAAGCAAAACAGCGCTTTACATTCTTTAAAGTTCTCCAGCAGGACAGCTTAAGTATTTGTCAAACACTGCAAGGAAGTTGCTTTTGTTCCGCTTGAGGTAGCTGCGAAGTAGCTGGACAATTTCTCTGCCGTGTGCAGCATTACCCTCTACGGAGAGGACAGATACAGACCCGGAGGTGTAGGAAGCAGTAACACAAACATTTCTGGTCCTTGGCTGGCCGAGAACACGTACCTCATTCAGAGAGCCCGAAGCCTCCTGCATCCCACGGCACAGAGATGGCTCAGCACACACGTGGGCAGCAGAAGTGCTGCAGCCTCCGCTGCTTAGGTCCGGATCGGCTCCAGAAGTTTTTGCTGACTTCACCAACACTTCAGGGTTATGACTGAATCTCTCTGATTTGTCTAAGGGCTCCTTGAAGCCTTCAAAATCACCCCAGGAACTACTGGGTTCTGAGGTACTAAAGCTGCTCTCAGAAAACCCCTCACAACTTCTCCCTTTGCTGTTTGTTACAGGAAGGCTTTGCTGCATTGCTTTAAGATTGACAATTTCTTCATTACTTGTTCTTTCTTTCCAGTTACATCCACTTTCATCGAGAGACACGCCACCTGCCTCAGCTGCCAGGTCTTTTGGAGGCTCACAGTGTGGTATGTCTGTGTTAGCAAGATTTTCTACCACCGACAAGTTCTGCATCTTTGTTCAAGAGAAAAAGACAATTTGCTGAAATCTGTACTGCAAAAAGGTTACTGAAGTTCAGTTACATCAGAAATATGAGTGTTTCCAAAACAAAATCAAATTCTCCATTTCACCCCAAAGAATAACAACACTGCAGAAACAAAACAGGATGTCCTTCAGCCTCTCCTCCAGTACTCGGCATGTGCACGTTATTCAGCCTCACTTTCCGTGTAGAGTATTAATCCTGTAAAGAAAGGATTATAAATAAATACCTCTGTGATAAGGCCTGTGTAGGAATCAAGATAGCTGATAAGGTAGGAGAAAGAACACTTGGGTTAAAATAAACACATTCCAGCATTATCCACTGAAAATTGCTGTAGGCAAAATTATTTAAAATTTAGACTGAACTTTATCTGCCCACACCACAAGAAAGCCATTAAATTAGTGAACAATATTCAGCAAATACACAACAGAAGTTGCTGGATTATTAACTCGGTACTTACTGACTAAACTGGAGACAAACCAAAATAACTACAATCAACATTCAACACTTTAAAAATATTTTCTGTAACTACTTCATCCACCTCATGCACACTCAAATAATGCTATTTCTGCCCACACGGGCAGCCCCATCCCCATCCTGTAAAAATCCAGAACCCTGTAAAAATATAGAATCCTGTAAAAATATAGTATTTCCAAGTATTTAGGTAATTGCGGCAGATCTAATAAATTCAGTTTGGCATCTGTAAATGATACAGACAGTGCTGCACTGATCATGTTAGATTAACCCCATCTCCTCAAGCATTTTCCCGAGCTATTTTGGGGGGCGGGTTAGAAAACACTCACTAAACGCGCTTCTCACCGACCTGCCGCGGTGCTTAACAGAACCAAATGTGGGGTTTTTCCCCCCGCGTTTCCTTCGCAGGCGGGCCGGGCACATACCAGGGGTGGGCAGGTCCCTCGCCCTCCCCCAGGAACACGGTGGAGTCCCCCGGGAGGGGCAGGGCGGGGGACGCGCGTCCGGAGCCGCGGGCGCTCCCCCCGGGGCAGCGGCTGCTCCGCCCGCGGTGTCANCGCCCGCAGGTCGCCAGGGGCGGGCCGAGGTGTGCGGGGCGGGCCGGGGCGGGCGGCGGTGCCGGCACCGCCCGGGGACAGCCGAGCCCTCCATCCCTCCGCCCCATCCAGGGCAGCGAGCCTCAGCTCATCCTCAGCGCCCGCTGTCTGCCCCCGCTCTGCTTCGACCAGCGTCTCTCCATCCTCGCCCCCGGGCCTCGTTGGCACCCGCATCCCTCGGGTTGCGGCCGCCCTGCCCGCGGGAAGAGGCTGGGGTTCAGATTGTGGTGTGAAAAAGAAAAGTATTCGCTCTTTCTTTTTTACCTCCCCCAGATTCTTGCTGCAGCCTGGCAGGCTAAGGACGCACGGTTTGATGGTGGCAGCTCCTGTTTGCCCTGCATTTGAGACTAAAATTCCGACATAATTGCAAAGTTCCAGGATATGGATATTTAAAAAGTGACAATCAGTCTACCCGTTAACAGAACCTCAGGATAAAATAGTAGGAACAGACCAACAACAAACCTCTTCCTCCCTCTCTTCTTTTGCCCCCCAAGGCATTTGGCTGTCCCCCCTCTCTGCTGAGGCTGAGGCTTGATCCCCTCCCAACCAGAAGCTGCGTTCTGTAAAGCCAGAAGCTGCGTTCCCCAGGCTGGCTGCTCCCAGGCCTAGGGGTCAGAGGGAATGACACAGAGAAAACTCCTTCAGCTCCCTGTCCTCAGGCTGGGTTAAACATCTGGGTAGACCCAAGGAACAGGGTACAGTTGTAAAAGCAAGGAAAGAGGTTTTCTGGAGCAAGGCCCAAAGTAAAAAGCTTTTTCTAGGCACTACAGTACATGTTTTCCAGCCCAGACACAGACACATGCACTCCTCCCACGCATCTGACTCTCATTCCAGCCTGCAGTGCTTTATCCGAGGCCGAGAGGCTGGATTTGGGAACGATGCCCAGACTCAGAGCCAAAGAAACTTTATTGGCAACTGTCTGAAAGGCTTTTTTAATTTGTTTTCTTTCTGCTTTGGAGCGGTTTCCTGCCCTGCGTGGCCATCCCGTGGCAGCCTGCAGCTCTCAGGATATCCGACCGGCTCGGCGAGGCTGATTCCGCCCCGAAGCGCCGGACGCTGGCTGGGGCGGTGTCAGTGCCTGCCGCGGGCACCTCAGGGGCTCCGGCTCTCTCTTCGGTTTTGCAGGGAGATCAACAGTTTTTTGCAGTGACTGAGATTGTTTTGCTCGGCTTTACACTTTCACCTTTGTCTTCTCGAAGGGAAAGGCCACAAAGGCTGAGGCGCTCCTCTCCTCTACCACGCTTTGCATCCGGAGGGGAAGGGCTGCGTGGGTTTTGCAAACCCCGCCGAGTTCAAGGTGTCTCTGCAGCAGAGCAAGGAGCTGTGGGAGAGCTGGGGATCTTCAGAAGCTGCCACAGGCCTTAGACACCGGCGTGTGGGAGCAGAAGGAAGCTCTAGTACCTTCTTCCCAGAGAAACATCAGAAACTCTGTGAAGGGCTGGCCACGTAACGCTGTTGTTTCTGTCTCCAGCACACCTTATAACCCACCTTGGGAAAACCAGTTGCTAGCCCTGGGTCCCTGCAGTGGAACAATTGGCTGCAGCATCTGCTGGGTGTAACCACTGCTGCCTTCTGCTCTCAGGCAAACGTTGCTGAAAACCCACACAAACACAAGAAAAACCTGCACTGGTGTGGCATTGGAAGGTTTTCACTTCCAAAGGGGTCAGTGTGAAGCACAGCTGCCCTGCAAAGTGGTTTTCACCCGGCCTCGTCTGAATTCAGTCCTCTGGACTCAGTTGAGTGTGTGGCAGCTGCTGCTGGGATCACCAGCTCCTGCTTTAAATGACACTGGTTTAAGTAAGAGGCACCAATACAGTTGGATTAAGAATTTTACCCTCTGAAGTGTAGTGGGATAAAATTCCTGTTATCTGTTTGCGGGAAAAAAAGAATTTTACGGTTTTGTCAGACCAGGCCTTGTGCATAATTACTGCATTAAATCAATATTTTCTTTTTGAATTATCACCATGGGGGTTTTTTGTCTTTTGTTTGTTTGTTTGTTTTTAATAACTCAGTCATTATTTAAAAGGTAAAGAGGTCAAAAACTTCAGACACAAATTATAAGCTTATATTTAGACATACGGGTATGCATCAACTGAATTGACTGAATACTCATCTTTAACTATTATTACTGCTCCTCCCAGCATTCCTACTGGAAAATCATTTGAGCTTAGTACACATATTCTAGAATTATCATCTTTTTAATTTTATCCTTTACAAAAATACCAATTGCAGTGAAAAAAATTCAACAACTGTGAAAGTGTTTACTTTCAGGTCAAATCAGCACAATGCTACTCTATCACAAATTTGTGTTTGCTTATGAAAGATATGGTCATGGATTATTGAATTGTGTGGTTCCCTTGTAAGTGACCAGGATTGTTTTTTTATGGATTGCTTTTTTCTTAATTTCATTTTTTCTTTTTGAAAAAAATATAAGCAAGAGATATCTTTGTATGCAGAATTTTCAAATTTGTTTGTTTGGGTTTTCTTAATTGAAGTTTTAAACAAGATTAACTTGCTATTTAAAGGATTGAAATATTTTCTTTAGTTTGTATTATATACTTGGATATTTTTTCTTATAAAAATAATAGTTACATTTAGCTGAACTGACTTAAAATGTCATTTAGAAAATAGAAATAAACATGTTTTCAGAAGCAAATAAATCATTTTGAGTGACTCAAAACAGCGTTTGAGTAAATGAGCTGCCTTTTCAGTTAGTGATTAATGTTTATTCTTCCCCATAAGTACCCAGAGTTTAGAAGTGTAGGACATCACCAATTCTTTCATTACCATGATAATACAGAATGCTCAGCTTTTTGAAAATCCACTGCAGAGATCAGGTCTGAATACTGATCTAATTGACTATCTGTGGCTTACATTTGAAGATGTGGTTGATTTTTCCTCTGAAGTCCCTCCTGGAGGCACAGCAGGTTTGCCATACCTTCCTACCTTCCTCCCTCTTTGCCTTGCTGCTGGTATGGGTGGTTGGAAAGGTCGGTAAATCCATCCTCCTCTTCCTGATATACACATGAGAACCGCAGATCTTCAGGGCAAACTTTTCTCCTCCCCGGTGCACGATGGGTGCAGATTCCTGTTTCCCCTGTGGAATATTGCTCTGTGTGCTAACCCAGTGTGATGGGAGCCACCTGCAGCTCTTAGCAGTGCCTGGGCTAAGAGACAAACTAGGATTTTTCCAACAGCAGATGGCAGCTCTCCCTTGTCTCTCTTTCATGCACACAACACATCTGTCAGTTCTCCTGAGCAGGGGGAGTAATTAATCCCCTCTACACTCCAATTTATAAAGGTATTGGACCACCTGCGTCATGTGCTGACCACAGAAAATCCATCCCACAGGACCCCACATTGATGAGCTGTCAGTGTAGAAGGATCTACCTGTAAAGAAAGTGACATCTGGTGCAGGAGGTGGAAGATGTACTTTATGTCCTTCTCTTCTTGTCTCATGTGAAAGATACGGGAGCTGTAATCCACCTCTATAAAAGCAAGATGTGCAAGAGACATCAGTGCCCTGTGTTCAATGGTTGCCTTCAGTGCTTTTGTTTGCCCACCATTGTGGCTCCAAAGCAAAGCTCACATTTGCTTGGACAGTTAGTCTGGTTCTCAGAGGGATTTTGGGGTGCACAAGATGGGGAAAGGCAGTGAAACACTGTTCCACTCTGGCACTTCATGGAAACATCTTCCAAATCCACTACTTTAGGATCTCCCAGCAATTTACATAGCACATGTCCTAAAAGAAGACTCTCAAACCATTCAGAGCTCCCACAAGATCCCAAAGTGGGTTTTGTGCCTATATGAAAAGGGCCAAGTGCCACAGGCACCTTCCCGTTTGCCAGCATTTGCCCATCATCCACTCTGTCACCACTCCATCATTTAGTGACACTTCTAGTTTGAAATCCTTTCTTCTCTTCAGCTGCTTTCCCTTCTCTTGTCAGTCCCACTTGCTGAACCCCTCAATTATTTCATCAGATATTTTTCTTACTATCCATTTGCCAACTATTCTCTCTTCTGCCTTCAGCCTCCTGAAAGCAGAGAGCTGAGACTTGGAACCCTGATGGAAGTGGTGGTGCTTTTTATTCAGTGAGCAGGACATGAGAGGGACAAAGGTTTCCTGGGGAGCAGAATAATATGCTGGTAGAAGCAGGAGGTTGCTAATGTTATGACTGTATGAGAGGACTGGCCAGCAACAGATTTCAGAGAATAAGGGTGATCCTCTTGAAGTTCTGTTACACTGCACTGAGAGCACGGCAGACACACACCTGCTATGAGAGCACAACACAGCAGCAGCTGCTCACATGGGCTCTGTCACCATGCTGGGGGACCTGGGGAAGTGACAGTGCTTTGATGTGGCTCCAGGGTGCTATTCTTGGATCCCACAGAAGAATCCTTCAAGGCCATTCTGTAAGATGCCTTCTTCACCTCCTCCCCTCATTAGCTGGAACCAGCACCCCGTATCCACACTCCTGTTTCCAGCACACAGAGTGCTGCTTTTCTATACAGGTTGCTTGGCGGGGGGGGCAAAGCTTCTGAAGGAATTACAGCTCTGGGCTCAGATCTGCAGGGAAGAGATAAATATCACCAGACTGCCCAGGAGTGCTGGCACGTCTCTAAAAGCAATTCCACAGGGGCTACAAGCTGCAGGAGGAATAATTCACACAGCAGCTACATGAAAATACCAACAATGACCAGATCTGCCTGCCCAGCCCTGATCCAGGATGGATGGCTTTGCCTCAAAGCCATGCAGCAAACATTGCCATGTTTGTGTGAAACAAATGGTGGGATTGCTCCTTCCCTCATTCAGCAGGGCTGGCAGGTATCCAAGGTGCCAGACTGGCTTCTAGAGGCTCTGGAGACATGACACGGCCTGGAAACACTGTCTTCCTCCAGAGCCACCAAGCTGCTGCACACACATCCCACAGGAAGGCCTGTGGCAGGAGCCAGAGGTGGAGGGAGTTCAGCATCTTCCATGATTGATGTGCAAGCCTAATACTTACTGCACCAAATTATTTATTATTGTATGCAGAGCAATGGCCATCTAAGCATCTTGCTTCTTATGATCAACTCAGCCAAGAAAAGGATCCTAAAGCAGACAATTATACATTTCTTTTAGCTCTGAAACCTCCAACTCCTGCTTCTCTTAATGCTGTGTTCTTTTCCTACTCCAATTTCTCCTTGCCTTGAGTGTAGTCAAAGCAGAAAAATTAGGAGCATATATTCTCCTTGTTGTACCTTTTCTGGACACAGGTGAAAGTGGGCCCTATACTCCCTGAACCTGCTACATAAGCCACATATTCAAAAAGGGGGTTGTTTAAGTGTAAGACAATGGGGTGTGGTACCACACTTGGTATGGTATATATATAATATACTCAACATGGTATATTTGATGCTTCACACTCACCTACCTATACCTGCTCCTCTATTAAAATTTCCCATTAAGCTCCTGTTCTGTGCTACTTTTTCTGCTGATCTTTCAAAATCATCACATTTATATATTTAGCCCAACAATCTCTGCTGCCCACAGAGGTTTTTCTGGTACATAGACACTAATTTTCTGGGAGCATGCTTGGCAATTTTTGCCAGTACAGTCCCCTGCATGCCCTGCAAACTGAGCCGTGATCGCTGCAGTCTGCAGCTCACTAATCCTCTGTTTTAATGCCTGATTAGGTCCCAAATCCATCATTGTTACTGAGATGTGGGTGTGGGGAGGGCAGGAGGATTTCATCCTCTCGGCTGAGGGTTAAGCTGCTAGAGGTACACCCGCCTGGTGCTGTACCACTGTATTAATTAGCTTGCCTGGAAATTTCATCGGTGCTGTTCAGTGAGGTTGTGGAAAGGTCACACACTCCATTAGAAGTGCTGTGGTTCAATTTGAAGTCATTACATTTGACACTTAGCAAATCTCTAGGAAAAAAAAAACATCAAATAAAGCATTAGCATAAAAATATTTTAAAAACTCAAGTCCTCACTTCAAGCAGCACGTGAAGGAACACAAAATCATGATAATTAGGGTCTTCGTAGCTCCTTAATTACAAGGATCTTCTTCTTTCTGCAAGTGAGCTCTTCAGCTTGGTGCACTAATGGTCATCACTGCACTTTGCATGGGGGGAAACATCTCCACTCTGCCTTGCACTGTGGGAAACACCATTAAAGATGGTTTAAGTTATCTGCCCCTAAAAGAAGACACTAAGTCCCTGATGGATGTCTCCATGTCCCAAACCCTGTGAAACTGAACTGTCAGTAAAGGTGTCATTTCATTGCTCAAAATGCAGCACTGCAGAATGAACGAAAAATACATGCCATTCTCCCATGCTGGGAGGAGTGGCCAATACCCCAGAGGGCTGTGCAGCCCTTCAGAAAGACCTCAACAGGTTTCAGAGATGGGCAGAGAAGAACCTGCTGAAATTTCAATTGCGAAATGCAATCGCAGGACCTGCACCTGGGGAGGAATAACCCCGGGCACCAGCACAGGCTGGGGGTGACCTCCTGGAAAGCAGCTCTGTGGAGAAGGACCTGGGTGTCCCAGTGGACAGCAAGCTGTCCGTGAGCCAGCAGTGAGCCCTTGTGGCCAAGAAGGCCAATGGGATCCTGGGGTGCATTAGGAGGAGCATTGGCAGGTCAGGGAGGTGATCCTGCCCCTCTCCTCAGCCCTGGTGAGGTGCATGTGGAGTGCTGTGTCCAGTTCTGGGCTCCTCAGGACAAGAGAGACATGGAACGCCTGGAGCCGGTCCAGCAGAGGGTGACAAAGATGATGAAGGGACTGAAGCATCTCTCTTTTGAGGAAAGGCTGAGAGAGGTGGGCCTGTCCAGCCTTGAGAGGAGATGGCTGAGAGGGGACCTCATCAGTTTCTGTCAGTGTCTGACCAGAGGGTGGCAAGAGGATGGACCAGGCTCTGCTTGGTGGTGCCAAGCTATGGGACAAGAGGCAATGGGCAGAACCCATGCACAGGAAGTTCCACCTGAACATGAGGAAGAACTTTACTGTGCAGTGAGCATGCACCGGAACAGATGCCCCGAGAAGATGTGGAGTCTCTCTCAATGGAGATATTCAAACACCATCTGGATGTAATCCAGTGCCCTGTGCTCCGGGATGGTCTTGCTTGAGCAGGGAGGTTGGACCAAAATACTCAATGTGGTCTCTTCCAATTTTATCCATTTTGACCTTACCCTACGATCCTTGCAAGAAAAAACTCCAGTGGAATTAAACAGCAAAAAGACAGAATTTGTTTGAATTTTGCATATGTGTGTAAGACAGTCACCTGCCTTTCTTACCGGAGAGTGCCACCTCTCCAGTAAAGCAGAGTGGCTGCAGAACAGAGAGCAGGCAAGGGCTTAGCTGTCAAATAAAACAGGAGACAATTTCTGAAGCTGAAGTAAACTGCATCCTATACTCCAAACCCCTGCTCTGCCTGCTTATGCCCCTGGGAGATGTGCTATCTCAAACATAGCTGGGTGAGCTAGAATGTGTGTCCCAGGGCCAGGACAGGTGACAGATGGCAGCTGGTGAAGCTGCAGTAAGTCCACCACATTGGGATGCAGATGAGCCCAAAGCAGCCAAGCAGGCTGCCACAGAGCCATAGAATCATACAATATCCCAAGATAAAACAGAACCACAAGGATAATCGAGTCCAGCTCTTGTCCTGGGCACAGGACAACCCCAGGAATGAGACTCCGTGTGCCTGGGAATATTGGAAGGGTCTGTGGGAATAAATCCTTCTCTCCCACCTTTGCCATGAACATCCTTCATGTGCTCTCACCTTGTCTATCCCTTCCCCTCACAGCTAAAAACACAGTGTGTACCACACCACAATTGTTTTAGAACTGTGACTGCATCGTATGGACTGCATTAAAAACTGACTCAAGCACCTCCTTGAGCCTTGCTCCCAGATGCTCTTTGCAGCATGCAGTTCATAAAAAGTCAGGCTTTAGCCTCGTTTTGTCTATATTGCAAGTGGTAAAACTAAACACAACCAAATGGATCACAAGGTAGTTGTTTTTGCAAAGAGAAAACTGTTTAAACCTCCGAGGCAGGAGCTGACAGCCAGGAGCTGGCTGGGGAAAGGCGGCTGCTCCCAGCTCCGTGTCGGTAACACCGTAAATACAAGGCTGGACAATTTACAGCGAAATCAAAAGAGGGCAGAGGAGGGAACGCAGCCAATCCCTCCTGCGCTAACGACGCTATCACAGCTCCAGCTGGAAGAGGGCAGCACGTGTTTTATTTAATGGTTTATATTGCTCCATGCTGAGGTCACATTTCTGAGAGCAAAACAAATCAGCGGCAAAAGCAGGGAACCTCTGCTGCAGCACCTGGGTCTGGCCTGGAAATTCAAAGTCTGGGTCTAGATCCAAACTCCCCCCAAGTGCCCAAGGACTTGCATTTTAAGATTTTGATTTTGTTCATTTCTATTTATGCTAAAAAGCCCTACCAAAGAGAAAAGGCTTAGCATGCATCTACTAGCAGCTGGCCTCGACTTCTTACGCTATTGTAAATGAGGTCAGCAGGACTCTGCAGAATATTATCATAAGGTTGCAATTAGCAATGAGACTTATGCCACACACATTTTACATTAAAGGAAACAGTTGCAGTAAAAGGCTGTTCAATTCAGACATCGAAGCACACAGTGTCAATTAATAATACAGCAAAATATAAACTTGAGATACACAGACACACCAATAGTTCATTTTTTTAAAAGAAAAAGCATTTGTTGAGATGTTCAATCACACTTTATACTAATTTTCCATTTTTGAATATTGTATAAAAGCGCATACATTTATTATTAGCTTGAGTACAGACATGATTTACAAGGGTATGAATGTGTCAGGGAAAAACATAAGTTATTTATGGAGAGGAACATGTCAAGAAAAGGCATTTTGTTAAATAAAATGCTCTTTCAAAGTAAATCTGGTGAGCCATTAAATTTTATTAAATACTTAACCATTGACTAGCCTGTCAGTCTATTCACCAGTTGCTCTTTTCCTACAACCCATTTAGATGTGCTGGTGAGGACTGGAACCTTGCAGAATAAGGCAACTAGAACACTTCAGATTTTTGAGTTTATTGCTAACACCTGGATATTGTTCTCCCTACAGTCAGTGAGATCAGTTCATTAGCTATAACTGGAAAAAAGATTGGGTTCTCTCTTTTGAAATAATGACACAAAGGCTTCCATATTTAAATAAATTTATATGGAAGAGCTGGTTGGCAAAAATATTGAAAATACAGAGAAGACTCAGCTGAATATATTGTGGTAAGGTTTGTGTTTTAGATCTTTACCTTGTTTAATTTTTAATGTATTCATTTTGCATTTCTATACAGCATCTCTCAACACAGAAGAACTGGGCTAAACTTAGTTCCAGTTAATGGGAGCTCCTTACTAAGTAAGGGCTGTGAATTCATTTGACAACAGCTACATGAAGGGCTGTGGCAGCACAAAGCAGCTTCCAGAGAGCCCCAAGGAGAGGCTTGGAAGTCAGTGACATTGGATGGGAAATGCATGGCCTGCATTAGATGGGAAAGTCACTGCATTTGGATCAGCATATCCCAGCAGCTCTGCTGCAGCCAGCTTCAAGATGTTGTTTTCCAGGCTGGAGCCTCGTGGAGGACAGCAGTGCAATTTTCCTCAGCCCTCAATTGAGACTGATGGTGTATTTTCTGTGTGTATTACAGCATCCTGTTTTCCATAATACCCCAGTGGGGCGAATTATGGCTAGAAAATATCATTGCAGGACTGCTGAGTATTGGAAAGGCCAATATGCTGTGGGAAAAGCAGCAAAGTAGAGCCTGTAACATAGGAAGAAGCTTCCCAGGTGGTTCCACAGACTGAAAACAATCCTCAGACATTATTCTGCAAGGGAAATGTTGGTTCTGCAAGGGAAATGTTGGTACTGCAAGGGAAATGCCAGTGGTGCAAGGGAAATGCCAGCTTAGCCATGGAGCCATGGTGATGGGAGCTCTCTGACCCTCTTGTCCTGTGAGCCACATGCCAAAATCTGGTGCTCTTAGGTCACAACCATCCAAAGAGCTGGATCCAGCAGCCACCCCTCCATCCCTCCATCCTGCTGATACTCTGAACTAGGCCTGGTCGCTACTGGACAGGCTGGTTAGCTCAGCTGGAGAGAGTGTATTCGTTTTGCCCCCCACGCTGGGGATTCTGCTAACCCAGCAGAGCACGAGCTGTGGGTCTGGGGAGGATCCGTGCTCCATCTGCTCGGCAGGAGCATGTGGCTGCTGGTGGATCACCCCTTGTGCAGACTGCTGTGATCTGCTGCCCAGGTTTCACCCAGCTCTGCAGGAGGACACCGTGGGCCCAGCCATGCCTTGTGTCCCTCAGTGTCAGTCCACCCTGAGGGTGAGCTGCAAGAGCTTCTTTCCCTTCCCACCCATTGGCATGAGGGTAAAAACATGATTATCCTTAAACTTGCTCCTCTTCTCAAACTTAACTGTCCATGAGATGGTGGTTCAGCCACAGGCACAAATAGATGCTTTGCACCTCAGACAGCCACGCCAGAGAAATGCCATTAGGAATACTCTGTGTAAAGCAGTTGTCTCTTCTTTCCTGGTTTTGCTGTTATTTTTACCCTTTTCTTTTACTACATCTCGAAAAAATCCACAAAGTCCTAGCTAATTTGGCTTCATTTACAGCAAGGATTTCAACACTCAGTGAACCAGACCAAATTACTGTTTTTACCTGTCTGGTGTATAGCATGGGTGGAGTCTTGAATCAATTACAACCAGCAGAAATGATGTGTGTACATAAGTGAAGCCTGGTTCTAGCTCTATACCCCTTTCTATCTCTGTGCTTTCCCCAGGAACTGAAGAAACTTTTCCAACGAGACACAGAAACCATGATTTTACAGCTCTGCTTTCTAGAGATCAGTCCTGAAGCCCCTGACACTAAGAAACAAGGCTCAGCAAGAGACTTGAGAATACTGTGTCTGTTCTGTGGCTACAGGGCTCTTCCTTGTGTGTTTTAGTAAAAACCCTTCCTTCATCTGCTCAGATTTTGTACCAGCATAATCACAAGTTTAGAATAGTTAAAATCAGGAAAAATATTTGTGAAGTCCATCCTGAAATATTCTTCCCTTCTCTTAGGCAGCAATTTAGTCTAATACAACATATGAAATAATTGCATGATACGATAAATTCACAGTTTTTCCCAATTAATCTTTCCGTAATACAAAAATGAATCAAGTCATTTTATAGATTTGCAAGGTGAGCTTCTGAATAAATTAATCCAGATTTTTACATTTCTAAGGTGGACTTATAGTGCTAAAGAAAGGAGTGTGTGTGTCAGTTTAAATAATCAGACTAAATTATTCACAGTGCATATATAAAGTTGCAAAATATTAATCTTAAAGAAAACACATGTTAGGAGATCATTTAATGTTTATTTTCCTATTATTGGAGCAATTTTGAAAGGCATTTCTCATGGGTATAGGGTGTCAAGTAAGAAATATTATGTTATTTTGCCTTGGGGGGATTGTGTTCTTATCTTCCTGGACTTGAGAGAGGCCTGGGGTGAAATGTCCAAGCTGTTCTCGCTGTCACAGCCACATAACTCCACTCTGAAGTGTGTTAATATTCTCTCTGAGCTGTTCCTCTGAAACCCTCCCGTTACAAGCTGTCTTCAAATAACAGAAACAGCTTGAAGAACCCTCAAGCTGCAGGGCCATGCAATGCTCCTTCGGACAAGTTACAAAAGAGGACAAGAACAGAGAAGAAATTAGAGCCAACTGATGTGGTTGAACTGTGGAATTCATGCGTCCCAAATTCCATGGATTTGTTTTAATCGGTCCCACAATCTGTTTAGTTAAGCTGTCGTAAATCCTGGTGTAAGCAATGTGAGGGGTATTTAGTAAGGCAAAGACAAGGAAGACTTGTTTCCCTGGGCTCTTTCCACAGTCAGGGGAGAAAGAAAAAGGTTTTTCCAGGAGAACAGCTGGGGCTGTGGATGCACTGAATTGATTTCACAAAAAGATGCTGAAAGAGCAATGTCTGTTCCTCCAGTGTGTCTGCTCCCTCCAGCTTGCTCTTACACTCAGTAGGCTTTCCCACCAGCCAGATCAGCTTTCTAACACTGAAGAAAAAGATTCCCTGATTTTCTGCTGGGTTAGTCTGCTGCCAGGCTGGTGGCTGAGCTGGCAGTGGGTTGACCTGGTCTTCTCTAGGTAGGGCTTCCCCCATAAGGTGATGAGCAGTGCTTTGAGTCACTGAGCATCTTCACAGAACTCTGACTTACAGAGCATCACCATAATTCTGCATTACATGTACGGACCTCTATCTATCTATCTATCTATCTATCTATCTATCTATCTATCTATCTATCTATCTATCTTATCTGTCTGTCTATCTGTCTATCTGTCTATCTCTTTATATCAATGTGTATATATGCATGTTTAAATTCTAACCATAGAGACACCCCCCCCACACACATTTGCCTAAGAAGGGGTTATATAAATGTATAAAAAACTACATTGAGGAGCAGCTTGTTTAAAAAGTGTTGCTATGGCTGCAGTGGCTTTTGTGTATAGTTACTTAAAATACGGGCTTGTGCAGAATGAAGTGACAGACAGATTTGTGTCTTTGTGTGGCCAGACTGCCACTGGTTCAGCTCTGCTTGCTGGTTATAACAAGGGGCAGCATCCCTCTGATGTCCTGAGAGAGCAAGGCTGGAGCTCAGCACTCAGCTCTCTTCAGGCAGCTGTGACTCAAACAACTGCTCTGAAGCTGTTTGTTTGCTTGAGAAAGGAGGTGGATGTGTGTCATTTCCTCGCCTAGACACATAAGCATCGTTTTCCTTTCTCTTTTTTTTTTTTCCCCGTTCTGTTGGGGTTTTTGTGTTTCGTTTTGTTTTGTTTTTAATGAGACAGCAAATCACTTGCTACAACACAAACTGCATCAGAAGGCTGAGGCTTCTGAGCATGAAAAGACTGAAGGGACTGAATTTTTTAACGGGTCTTCATCTGAAATCCTAAAAATTCCAAGAAGCACCTGAAATGTCAAGGCACTTAAAATTGTTGTCCTTGGATTATGCAAGGGTAAAGCAGTCAGAGAGCCTATCAAACAAGTCATGAAACTTCACTTGTGAAATGTGGGAACAGTGTGGGGCTGGAGGAACTGCAGCAGAAGTGAGTTCAAGGAAGAGCAAGTGAGTGCTTGGCAGATGTGAAAGGAATATTGTCCATCCTATGGGATAGTTCAGCCTTACCCGTTCTGTGATTCTGTCCCTCAGCTTCCCCAGGAATCGACGGGCAAATGCTGTGTGCAGCAAACAGATCCCAATCCTGTGAGGCCCTCTCTGGTATTTCATATCAGCTCTGCCAAAAATGTCTGCCAAAAGCCAATTTGCAATTGTTTCCATAGCTGTATCTTTATAATGGGGTCATTAATTATCCTCCATGTTGTTTATGAAACAGTTCTAGTGATTTTCAGATTTGGCCTTTCCATGCTGACATCTGTGCTCCAGAGGTGTATCCACCATCACTCTGCTGCCTCTGAGTTCCACCTGGGCAGAGTCTTGCCCAGGTGAGCTCTCTGGAGATGCAGACCCTCCCCTCACCAGTCACAGCAGACCAGGGCCTGAAGGTTTTGCTCCAGGAATTTCAGAGGTGAAACATGCCCATGCTTCTAACTTCAGAGACAAGGATAGAAATCAGGATTGTACTTAGCTGGTGAGGGTTCAGACTTGTTTGGCTAGAAAGTACCTTTCTATCCACAGGAAAGATACTGTCTGCCATCAAAAACTTTATAACCTGAAATGCTGATTACATTTGTGTGAGTGACAGTCTGTGACAGCATTGCTATACCTGTTATCCACCATCAGGTGTAAATACTAAAGAGAAATAAAGAAAATACGTCAATCATTATCTGGGAGGAAGTGTAGCAGAAACAGAACATCTCCCACGGGACCTGGGGACACGGGGAGGTAAGCAAAGCATATCCTTAAATGGAGGTATGAGTCTGTATTGTGAGCGAAATGATCATTCTTTGTGAGTAAATAGGACAAGGCTGGATCTGAGCACTGCATCTGGTCATCCTCTTCATTAAGATGGACACCATGGAATAGTCTTCTGCCCATGTTCAGAGTTACCAGGGCCAGCATTTCTCCCTAGACCCCTTGGTCTAAGCCACCATGTCCTCAAAGAGAATGTCTCTCCCAGCTTCTACCTGAGAGGTATTCAAGATACATTTTGTCAGGAAGAGAACAAGTAAAAATGTTAATATTAAGGCAATGCCTTCAGAATCAGGAATCCTGTAGTATAAACTTTGTTCCTGTTCATCTACAGATGATTTTCAAATGTAGTGCATGAATAGTCCCAGAAAAAGGTTGAAAATCAGCTTGGAAGTCACTTAGACTGTCCCAAACCTTAGTCAGGGACTGGTGCTGGCTGCCCCCTGTCTTCAATGCTCTGAATATTCCTCATGAAGAGTGCACACACCTCCTTCTTTCACCTCCTTTTCTTTCAAAGTATGTGAGACTATGATGCTCTCACATATTTTGAAAGAAAATAGTGGATTTTATTTCTAAAAAAAAAGTCCCTGAGGCAGCTGAAGCCCCTAGCTTGACAGGGTGCAGAATATGGACCCCAAATGGATAAAGGCCCAGGTTAACAGCTCTAGGAAGGTGCTTCATCTCTGCATGTGGGTGATGTTTATATAGTTTTTTCTGCTCTTCCCCCAGCAACCTGATGATCCTGGACTGCACATAGAGGACCTGCTCCTTGTCTGAGGAGCCCAAGCACCCAGCACTGATGGTGGATTTGTCTGTGAGCTGTGGGGTTACACTGCTGTGATAATGACACCCTTCCACCAGCTCCTGAGCTTGTAGTGCTGCAGGGATGCTGAAATGGCTGGCTGGAAGCAGCCACCACAAACCACAGGTCTACTTCCCAAACAAAGTGTGTTGTGCAAACTTAGGAAATTGCACAATTTACTCATAAAGCACTGTTTGAGCACATGGAGGAGTTGTTAGGCACTGATTGAGCAAACACCCTACTGTTGACTCATCTCTTTGGCCCTTCAGTTCCTCTGTTGCTTATTGAGATGTTAAATGCCCATTGGAAAAGTTGAGGTTCCTGAATATTGCCTTTGTTGCCCTGAAGCCAAGGTAGGAAGGAGAGATGACTGGGTCGAAGAGCACTTGCCCTGTACATTTGTGTGTGTTTGTGTCTCACATGCGCCTGAGAAACACAGACCATGCTCTGGTTTATGCTGCACTATTGTACACATACAATACATTATGCTATTAATGTAAAATTANTGCCACGTACAGTGACATTATGCTATTCCAAGCAGATAGTATTTTGCAAAAATCAATAATCATGTTAATTAATAATGGCTTCACAGACTTCTTTTTCTTTTTTTCAGAAACATCAAAATACTTGGCAAGCATAGGAATAATTCATGCTCCTATATCCTCATATTGACTTATTGGAAATATTTGTGCAGAAGAAGGAGTAGGAACATTTGCTTATTTCTTTCCAATGGCAACAGAAGAGTGAATCTTGTGAGGTTTCTTTTCAGAAAAGGCCTGCCATTCCTGGCTTGACTGGATGTAATGTTGGCAGTCCATTTCATTCTCTTCTTTGCTCTAACTTCTGTGAGACCAGGCTCCTCCTGGGTCTATATTTTGGTGCTTTTGATACTCTGCTGGGTTAGACCACAGATTTCACTAAGTTAAGGCAGGTGGCTCAATATCCCTATCTTCACATTTGGCAGTGTGCTGGAGAAATGAAAAGGAAGAACTTCACTACTGTAGAGAGAAGTCCATGTATAAAGGCAGAATTAATGAAACTACTCCAGAATCTTCTACTAGGGTGTGACACCCCTTCCTGTTACCTACCTGTGTAACAGATTATTTTATTTTACCACTCTGGTATCAAAACAGGAGTTCTTAGAGGTTGGAATGTCAATGAAACAAGCAAGCCATGATGTATAAGTGAGATATTTGTGAAGGTGAAATATTGGCCACTTCTGCTGAATCCCAAAATCATTTGGTAGAACCTAAAATCTGGGCCAGACAAAATTTTTTGGCATGCATGTTTCAGATAAAATGACTGGGCACAGCACACAACACTACAAACACAGAAGGAAATTGAAAGGAATAATAGATGTGAAATCACAGAAACATTGAAAAATTCTGGTTGGAAGGGACACCTAGCTGTCATCTAGTTCAGGTCTTTCCTCAAAGCAGAGCCAACTATATGGGTTTCTCTGGACCTTGTCTAGGTTTTTACTGTTTTCCAGGACAGAGATTTCTCATCCTTTGCCTTGCCCAGTGCTTGTCGGTCCTCCTAGTAATTTTTTTTGTAGGTGAGCTTCTCACTCTCCTACTTTTGTCCCTTGTTTTGTCCTATTGCTGTGCACTCCAGGAAAAGTCTGACCGCATCTTCCAATACCCTACCACAAGGCAGCTGAAGAGAGCAGGAAAATCACCCTCAGCTTTTGCTTTTCAAGGCTGAACAAGCCTGGTTCCCTGAGTCCCTCCCTGTACATCATGCTCTCCAGATGCTCACCTGTCTTATCTGCTGAACCCCTCATTTTCAGGCCTTTTTGAATCAAGGATAGACAAGTCCAGTTGGACAGTGACCCACTGTCCAAATTGTGCCCTACTAGAGAGAGGAACAACTGCACTGAGGTTATTGGGGCATTGTCAGAGCTCTCTGGGCTCCAAAACACTTCTCCAGAACCAGCAATTTCTAAAATGCAGCAG
This sequence comes from Tichodroma muraria, assembly GCA_013390105.1. Classification (NCBI taxonomy): domain Eukaryota; kingdom Metazoa; phylum Chordata; class Aves; order Passeriformes; family Sittidae; genus Tichodroma; species Tichodroma muraria. The sequence goes on along the minus strand of WAAG01018003.1, from coordinate 86,191 downwards.
CCTCTGGATCCAAAGTGCTCATGAGTGTGGCTGCCAAAGTAGTTCTAAATTTCTGCTCATTGCAGTTATTGTTACAGGAACATTGCTGGCATAACATTTTCTCCTGGAGTCTTTCTAGAGCACCTGCTTCATTCAACGTGTGCAGGCATCAGCCAGGACATCTGCTCAGGGAAAGAAAGAGCTGAAACCTCAAAACTCACAGAGCTGACGCCCTTTATCAGAAAAGAGGCCACCCAAGCTCTTGTTTTAAGTTAGGCGGCAGGAAAAAGTCTTTGAAGAAGAAGCAGCTTCCTTAAAGTGTTTAAGGAAACCCTTTCCAGAGAGAATATTAAAAATTCATGGGTGGAGTGAGAGAGAAAGAATTCTTATTTATGTATAAAGTTACACATGGAGACAATGTCCAAAATTACTGAAAAAAAAAAAGTCTGTGTGTCTCTGTTTTCCTGAGTTTTGACAGCATGTGTTTAGTATTATGGCTAGTCCATTATAGGAGCCAAAGTTAACATCTTCCAAAGCATAAGGGTTTTTTTGATTTTTTAAAGCTCAGTTGAATTCTAGCACTTCAAACCTACTTAAACACAGCAAAATAAAAATCTCTGGAAACACTTTATTTAATTTTCCATAGTCGAAACAATTATGCAATTGGATAAGCAATCAAGTCAGTTCAAATTTGTGAAATTCTGTATTATGGGGCAGGACAAATTATATTTGATCCTGGAGAAAAAAAAACAATATAAGAAATGTAGTAGAGTTTTTTTCCCATTAAGAAAGGACAGGCACACAGGTCTAGTCTAAAGGGGTCTTGCTGTAGCCTGAGGAAACAAACCTAAACACTTCACGGGATGATGCATCATGCACATCTTACAGCACAGAGCTGCCACAGGACAGCTGGGTGCCAGGAACTGGTGGGTGGAGAGGGGGTCTTTGGAGGTTTTGCACAGTTCTTGCACCCCAGTGTACAAAATTCCAGTCACTGAGGGTGCTACCTGTGGGTTTTATGTGCTCACAGTGCACATAAAACTGCTGGAGTGAGCAGGCTCTGGAGGCAGCAAAGGGGAGATAGGAGCAGTTTGTGCCTCCCCATCCTCTTTTTGAGCAATTCATCCATCAGATCAGCAAGATGGTAAGGCACATATGTGCTTCCCAAATGGCTTAAGTCACTTGTCTTGAACACAAACTCCTCTTTGTCGAGGAAGAGCTTTCACTTTTAACAAGACCTCTTCAAACCAAGCTGCTGGGAGGTGTGAGTGTGGATGTTCTGTTAGGGACCTTCTGTGGAGCTGCTGGTACAAACAGAATGAAAAGGAAGGTTGTAGAGCTGTCGTTTTAAGGAGTATTTCTTATGTAGGAAAGGGCATAAAGCTAAAAGGGATGATACTTTCCAAAAAATCAGTCCCTCCCTGCTGATGGCCTCCAGCTCTGAGCTGGCTGGTAGTGGCAGGTCCTTGCTGTGCTGCCAGGAGCTGCACGTGAGACACTCTGGAAGCAGCAGGGCATGGGCAGGACAGGCTCAGTCTCCTGCTGGTTCTGCCAGGACCAGATTTTCTGCCATGCTCTTCAGTTCTTCAACAGACTGGGATTCTTTTTTCAGGCAGTAATTGCCTAAGAAGATATAATACTGCTATTTATTGTTGATTCTGGGTGTATCGTTACCTATTTTCTTGTCTTAGGGACTTAAAGACGAGGGTCAGGACAGTGCAGCACTTCATAATGCCTAGAGAAGGGGACCACTGAAAGTGAGACCTGTGATCCCTTCCAGAAGCCAGCTCTGGCAGGACAAGAAAAGCACAAAGCTGGTGGAGTTTCTCACCTCATTGCTGCCTCGTCCAAGGACAGTTAATTCCATATGGTTTAAAGCAGGGAAATTGAACAAGAAGCAAAAAAGGCCCCTTAATTAAAACCTGAGGGATTCAGCACAGACTCAGTGCCACCCAGTGTCAGCCAGAGTTCCCATCCATCCATTCATCCATCCAAGCTCAATTTCCTGCAATTTGTTTCATCTCACCAAAACAGTGAATAACAAATCACCTTCTCAGATAGCACAGAGAGATAGCCATAATTCCACAACACAGCAACTGGAAACAAAATGTTACTGAGGACTCCTTGGGTAAAGAGCAACCCAAGAACAGAGAAGATGAATTCTGGTGGTTTCTTAGATGAGCAGTGCAGTTCAGTTTTTTAGTCCAGCAGAACAAGGAAAACACTGAACTGTTAACTTGATTGATACTGACATTGTCCAGGCTGCCAAGTATTTAGCATCTGATAGCTAATTTGTACAGCTTCTTTATCTGACTGATCCAATATATTTTCCACAGTTTAAGAAGAAAACATGGCCAGGTCCAATTTCTGTATTTTCAGAGAACTGACAGAAGAGACAAGCCCAATAAAACATGGGCACATCCTTTTTCTTCACGTAAGGCCAGGAGAACGCAAATCACAGGAAAAAACATGAATTTTCAATGCTTTTAGAACTGGATGAACCAGGTAATCTCCATCCAATGAGCCAAGGAAAAGAGAAGAGAATATGTTTTATCACAGATCATCACTGCAATGGCACAGACTTCTGTGAAACAACCACCTCACTGGAGTGTTTGCTTGGTTCTCAGCTTTGGCCCCTGAGTTTTACTTGTTCACACCTTCCTTGCCATTACAGTCTTTCCACCTCACTCTCTAAGTGAAACTCAAAAAGAAAATACTTTTGATAGCGTGCCTGCTCTGCAGGGATGTTTGGCTTGGTAAAATGTTAGAGGCTTTCTGTCTTTAGTGGTTATAATATTATTAACCCTGCACTTACCTGGCCACCATTCTCCAGTGTTACTCATACTTTGCAGTGGGACCTTGGATACACTTAGGTGAAGCTCCTTCAGGAGGATAAAAGCAGCAGTTTTGTAATTCTCACTGTTTCTCAAGCCCAGCTGCAAATCCCCCCATTCCCCATGCAGTCAGAGTCAACTTCAGATATAAAACCCTTACAAGATCTTGTAGATTTGATTAAGTAGGTTAAATAGACACAAAGATGAAATTTGCAGTGATCTTCCCGAGATGTTGCTCAATGGAAGGGAACAAGAAACTCCTCACTAATTTGATCACTTGAACCCCTCTGTGTTTTAGAGGCCCAGCCAGCAGGCAGAGATGCTGGAGGAAAACCAAGCTATCCAAAACTTGCAAGGGTCCTGTGAGTGCCCTCCAGCACCGAGCATCTACCTGTATTTCGGTAACCTATTATAAATCACTTATTTAAGTTCCAAAACAACCTTTCCTTCCTTCACTGACTTCTTAGAAGAGCACAAAGCAGCAAAACCAGCTGGACTCAGGCCCTTGGTTGAGTTCTCTGCCTTTCCCTTTCACAGTAAAACCCCAAGTATGTGACAAAACCAGCACTCCTCACTGTGATTGTGCTCCCTACAGCCTATCACAGCCTGGAAGCAAAGTAGATGAGCATATGATTTATGCATGAGATTTATTCCATACAAGAGGCACACACACACATCTCTCACTCACAGCAGACCCCTCACAGCAATCTTCCCCATAGGCAAGTTATCAATACAACCACAATTTCTTTCACAAATAAGCTTGTGTTGCTAAACATAAATGCCTGCTAGGTCAGAAAGTCCTCTGACAGTTCTCTCTGACAGAGACAAGAAGCAGATTCATGGGGAAAAAGGTAGGAAATACAGCAGGTACTGAGTTAGCTGTTCCCTGCTTATGTCATTCCTGCCTAGATCCCTGAAACCAGTGCTTTAGGGACTGTGAATTATAGAGACCATCTAAATTATCTTTTTCGATAGCTCTCAATGGACTTATTCTCCCTGAGTTTGTTGAAACCTGTGCAGGCTTTTGTCCTCCACAACATCCTGCAGCAGTGAGTCACGATTCAGTTATGCATTGTGTGAACAAATACTTCCCCTTGTTTATTTTAAAATAAATCTGCTACTTGCTCTTTTCACTGGACACCCTTCACTTCTCATGTATGACAAATAATACCCCATTGTTCATCAACCACCTTCTCTTTGTGATTGTAAACCCTCTTTATTTCCCCCCTTTACTCATTCCTCATGTCCTTCCCATTTGTTGCTATTCAGTGCCCCAATACCAGGAATCCAACAAGGCCAGCGTCCTCAAATGCAATCCAATATTTTCTGCCTGAACTAATGATGACCCTTATGAAGTGGATCAATCACTTTATGACCCAAAGGCAAAAGTACCCGTGAAAAGATTAAAAACATCCCCAGGTGTATCACTTTAGGATGGTGAAACCTGCAGGAAGATAACCCTCATCTATTTCTAAATGCACCAGCTCTTGTACCCAATCCATTTTGTTACAGTAGTTTAACCACAGCAAAACTGAGCTCAACTGGGTGAATCCTTTGAGCATTGACAGAACTGTGTCTCCTGGCTAAAAAACCCCAAACACCTTGATTTTGTTTTGTATGATAAGGTACCCTTGGACATGTTAGTCCAAAGTACAGCTCAACAGCATTCAAAAGAGATAACTGATGCCCAGTTCTCACCAACATGACTCTGCTTGTCTTTGAGTCACACGAATACAAGATGTTGGATGTTTGAGGCGTGGAAATGCTACTGAAAGCAGACAAGCCTTTGGGTGGTAACTGGAGCTTCCTTTCGCTCGAGGGTTTGCTGAAATAATGGAATGAACCTCATGCAACACCTGAAATGGTTTTGGGCTGTACAAAATTATCTAATTGTCCAACATAGGGCAAGGATTTTTTTATTAGAACAAGCAAATGCTTGTCATGTTTATTGGCATCTTGTGACTACCAAATAAGCTGGGACACTCCTCTTTCAAAACAGTTTGACAATGCAGTCTGAAATGAGTGTGAGACACGGGACTGACCCCACAGGACTGATGTAAAATAAGATTATACCAAAGGGATGTGATAGATGTGCAGAAAAACTGTCTGCCTGCTATGCCCCCTACGAGGCAGCTATTTTAACAAAAACTATGGTTTTGCACACTGATTAATATCACAGCCAGGCAGATGAAATCACATGTGTGAAATATGAAAAGCTGTAGATGAGCCCTTAAATAGTGTCAAAGGTCAGGCAGTGTAAAGTAATCTCCTAGCCCTGATGGCCAGGGACTGACAGACTCCAGGTTTGAATTTTGGTAAAGGAATTCATTCTCCATAAGTGATGGATTGAGGTTACATTTCAGCAGCCAGGTCACAGCAGTGAGATAAGGAAACCCAAGGGAATCTGTTACTCATCACGGGTTTATCTCAGTGGACCACAGTGTTGTTACTCCTAATTTACACCAGTGCAGAGCTAAGCTGAAGGAGTTCACTGCAGCAGGAGTGGTTCTGTGAAGAAAGTGCTTCACTGCTTCAGAAAGTGAAGATGTGTTTCACCAGCTATGCCAACACTGAGCTTTTCTTATGCCAGTGTAGGAATTCTTCTTGGGGGAACATTTGATATAGGGCTGGAAGGGAACTGTGATGCCTAAACAGGTCTTGTGCTCCAAACAACATGGGCTGTAATACTGAAGTGTCACAGACTGACCTATGGCTATGAAAAAAAATCTGTGATGAACCTACAACTCTAATTCTAGCAAAGGAAAAAGATGCCATATTGATGTTCTTTCTGCCACATAGAGATCCCTTAATTCACTGCCCTGGAAAACTGCTGCCATCAGAGGGTTTGGTTATTATTTTCTTCTCCCTCTATCTTCTTTGGTGGGGAAAGTAATCGTTCTTCTTTCTGAGTTTGGAAGTCTACGGCCTTTGACCCCATCTGCACATGGAGCAGTTCAGGGTCAGCTCCTGGGTGAGGAAGAGGTCAAAGCAAGGGATACCAGAAGGATGGCTCTGGAGAACATCATTGCAAACATTTTTGAAGGACACTCAAGATTGTTGCTGCTGTGTCTGGTGCAGAGCCCTGGCAGCCAACGCAGACGAGCTCTCCTGCCAGAGCAGAGGGGATGGCAGGGAGCTGTCAGATAACCCTGCAGCTGCCAGCCCTTGTTCTTTCAGAGAAGAAAAGGGGCCTTTCCCTAATTCCTTCTTTCTCTTCTCCTTGTCTGTCTCTCCTAATTCACCATGCTGGAGAGCAAACTTAGTTTGGTGGGGGTAGAGTTAATTTTCCCTGATCTTGTATGCTCATGTTCAACCCTGCTTGCCTGCCAGGGTTGAGTCATGAGAAAGAGAAAGCCTGCAGTTCCTCTTGCCTGCCCCTGCACCCCCACACCCCTTCCAGATCCTCTGGGAGGTTCTGACATCTCCATCTCATTGCTGCATGAAGCTCCTACTGTAGGGTGGCATAAAACATCTCATGCCTCCAACGTACTGGGAGTGAGAGCAGCTACGCATGGAGAAGACTTGGAGAAGCTCATTTCTAAGTTTTCTCCGGGACTTCCACTGTTCTCCCCTAAATAAGGCAAGTGGTGGCTGAGAGCCCTACTCCACATGGGAGCTGGGGTCTTGTGCTAAATGGGATGTGAAAGCTTTCATCAGGCTACACTGAGAGTATTTTCTTTTGAAAAGTAACTGACCTGTGCAGCTTTGTTGCTGGTGGTATGGGAAGAACAGCCCTCCAGGAGGAGANCAGCGAGGGGTGGCAGGGTGATGAGCAAGCAGAGGATCTCCAGGAGGGAAGTTTTGCTTTGCTGTCACACTTGGGCAGCATCTCCCCAAGGGATCATGGGCTCCCCTCGTGCTCCCTCGTGGAGGCAGCCCACAGGACTGCACTGGCCAGCACCTAGGTGCATCCTGGGTGCTCTGGATATTATCAGTATAGCTGCCTGAATGTTTGCTGTAGTTGCAGCCATGGCTGACAACTTCATGGGGGGTTCCTCAGAGGAGCTCTCTGTAGATGCAGCAGCAGCAGGATTAAGCATTAGGATTTTGCACACATCCATACACAGCTGGCTGTGCCCAGGGAGGGAGGGTTGCAGAGCTCACTGCTGGGGCTGAGCCCTGGGGGAGGACACCAGAGTGTGGATGTGCCAGAGGGATTTGGTGCACCTCCCCAGAGAGCACCTGCATCCAGGCCAGGGAGAAGGAGGGTGCTGCGCCTCCAGCAGGTCTATGCAGACAAGGTGGCCCCACAAACAGCCCCACTGCTACCCACACAAATTATGGTGAGTTCCCACAAGATCAGATTCCATCCCTGCAGCCTTAGACTGTCATCTTGTTTGCTTGCTTACCCTGTCCCTCTATATGCCACAGGCAGGGCAGGGAAACATGCTTTTTCTGGTATGACCATGCCTATGTGCATCTGAGTAAGCTGACACAGTTCCAGCCTGAGCTTTTGCCATTCTAATGGCTTCAGGTTTAATCATAAAGCACCGCTATAAATAATGGATTGTGAGAGACGACGTCTTCCAGTAAATCCCGCTGTGTCTGCTTGTGTTTGGATCACTGCATTATGCTAAAGTCAGCTGCTCAGGAGCTGTTGGTGTGGGGAGGCACAGAGTGGATGAAGGAGGGAGGGAGGGAGGCATTCAGCCCTTTGTTGGGTGATGATTAAGGGGCAGTGCTGGGGTGACTGGTTTGATCCTCAGAGTGGCCTGACTCTGCTCCGGGATAAACCATGGGCAAAACCAAGTCCAGTAGGAGCTGGATCACACACTTGAGTGCTTGATTCATAGTGTAAGGGGGATTTAAGTTGTTGATGGATTCACCTGGGATCTCTGGCAAAGAGATCATTTGACTGCCAGGTGAGGGACTGACTGGCAGGCAGAGAAGCAGGAATATACCAGGGAATTTCAGTCGTGGATCAAAGGATATCCCCTTCCACTTTTACGATGTATTCATAGGGATTTCAGGTGGGATCTGCTAAATGTGCAGTGAAAATACTCATAGTGCATGTACAGCTGGAACACACCACTCTTCAGCACCAGGGCACACAGGATCAGCAGCTGGAGCTTGTCCTTGCTGGGAAATTTCTTACATTAAACCAGCTTCTATGATATCATGATTAGGTAAGACCTGAATCAAAGTAAACACAATTCAGAAAATATAGATGGGAGTTACATGGCCTCCTTTGAGCAGTACCCTGAGTTCTGAAGGATTTAATCTCAAAACTCCTGTGCAAAGTATCCATCCTACAGCTCCCAGAATATTACCAAAGAGCTGAAACACGAGGAGCTCAGCTTTGCAAGACCCGTATGATGCTGGTGACAAAGAGTGAACCCCTCTGTGTGACAGACACTGTGCAGGGACCCAGAATGAACACAGGGTGTGCAGGCTATAGGACTGGAAGCTGTATAGCTGGGCTATAGCAGTGCTGTTCCTGCAGGAGCGTCTTCCAGGGAAGCTGGGCCGGGCAGCCTCAGCAGAGGAAGTGCCTGTCCTGGGGCTCCCTGCTCCTCTCTCAGTGCTGTGTATGCCATGTACCACCCTGACAGCCTGCCTGGCTCCCTCACATCTCACTGCACACAATTGCTCTGAATCTCCTCCTCAAAAGCAGCTCAGTGCAGGTCCCCACCTCCAAAGGTTTGTTTTTACAGCACCTCCACACAGCTAGCCATGGATAATTATTGTCAGTGGACACAAAGGACTTTACAAGCCTACCCAGAAATGGATGGATTGGGAAGTCCTGCTGCTCACCAACCTGCTGTAATGACAGTAAATGACTCTAATGAAATACTGTGCTGTGAACAATCGCATGCTGGCTCTGCACTCATCACAGTTCCCGAGCTCTTTGTGCCCTCATGGCTGAGGGCAGCATCATCCCCACCAGGCACACACCCTCGCCTCTGGATGGAGGCCCAGTTCACACACCCTTTATCTGTGGGATGTGCACCCCGGACCAGGCCATCCTGCTGCTCAGCCATGGCCACCAAGGGGTCACATCCAGGCGGGCTGGAGCCACAGGTAATGCTCCAGCCATGCAGGGCAAGGCACATCTTGTGTTTCCAAACATCCCATATCCCACCTCCTTGAGTCAGACTCAACCCATGACCAGGAACATTACGTGTTATAGGGAACTGGATGGCAAATTATGGTATTGTCCACTGAAGTATTGTCAGTGAGCAGTGCTTTTGAAATAAGAAATTACTTTTCAAATACCACAAGAGATATGGTTGTTTATTAACTTGCTCAGCCTTCTCAGTTTGCAAATTAAAACTTTATTCCATTTTCATGCAGAATGAAACGTTTCCTGATGTTTTGAGACCATTCACATTTTTCATTTGTTTAGATTTTGTGTGACTGTTCCTCCTTCTCTGCTTTTCCATCCCAAGTCCTCCAATCTGGCAATGATGGAACTTGGAGAGGAAGAAAATAAATAAAGAGAAGCATGCTATTCTTTTGTCGAAACATAGTTTTACTGGAGATTCAAAAAATTCCTAGGAGACTCCTGGGTGGAAAGGCAAATGTAAGTTGTTAAAATCACCTAACTAGGACTGCTCCCATTTCCTCCAGCTTCCAGATCCAAAGCCTTGCTGAGCCAGCAGTCCCCGTGCCTGCTGAGTGCTGCTGCAGTGTCCCACACTCCTGCCTGCAGCATCTCAGCCTCCAGCCAGGACTGGGAGTGCTGCAGACCCCAGCATTTAACCTTTCAAAGGACCCCTCTTGTCTTGGAGACACAGCGTGCAAGTATTCTCCACTTAATGCGAGTTCTTGGCCTGGCCCTGAAATATTGAGTGGTTATGGCGGAGAAGGAGTCTGTGATGGGTGATCAATTAGAGATGGTAAACATGCTGTCAATGACTGTTCCAGGAAATACAATTTTTTTTGGAGACATTTTTATGTGAGAACATGAGGAGGGCAATTAGAAAAGCTAACAAGTGTATTCACTTGGAATGAGTAACATCTCATTGAGATACACAGGCTTCCCATTAGCTAGCAGTGGAACAGAGACATCCTGGGACCCAGATTTTAGAAATGGATGAAGAATAACAAATGCAGGTGATGTAACTACTCCTGAAAATCAGATTTTTCAAGACATTATTCACCTGTTAGGCTGTTCCTGAGGTGCACTCATGTTTGGGATGGTATTTTATTCTCAGGTCAAACTATTCTGGGCTCAGAGAGACTAGAGCCTCAGCTGGTTTAAATCAGCAATATCCCCATCTCCACCCAAAGCCAAGGGAGTTAAGGTATTTACACCTGTGGAGTCTTCCTCAAGAGATTTATGGAATGATCTTAGGGAGGGCAGAGAGCTGAGGAAGGGCTGTGCAGAAGGAAAGAGTTTCTGACCTGCTGTCCTGACCCTGAAAGTTGTAGTTTGAAAAAAACAGTAGTATTAATTTTGTTTATCTCTGTCTTTTTTCCCTTCCTTTTTCTCAGCACCAAGAAACAAGGGTTTCACAATGGGTCTCTGAGCCTCGTGAAATTTTCCAGGGGTGTCTGTGGCTTCCTTCATCCAGTTTGATGAGACTCAGATCTTTCCTGAGGGCACAGCCCACCTCCTGGATGCACTTCCTTGCCAGTCCTCCAGCCACTGGAAAACAGGGTGTCCTCATTGCTGTAAACAGTGAGCCTGGGCTGGAAGCAGCATCCGGCAGCAAGGATGAGAGTGGGACAGCATAGCCAGCAGTTTACTTGGTCCCAGGGGTGAGGAGCAAAGGTGGGCTCCCTGCGAGAGAGAATTGCCCCTGGGCTGTATCCTACAGGTCTTTGTAGGCTGCTCATTTGTGTATTTCTGCGTGTTAAGTAACTTGAGTTTGTCAGCTGTCAGTAATTGCTACAGTGAAAGCAAGTCAGAAATGATTTGATGTAATGCTCAGAGAAATAAAATTATGTAATATTATCTCAGGGAGATTTTATCTTCTGATTACCCCTGAACACTCTTGTTCTTATCCTGTCACAGTTCTTCATCCTTTCTCTGGATTCTTCTCTTGCCTCTAGGCCATATTTTCCCATCAGTCCCTCCTTCTTTCACATGTGCCCAGGTGTGCTGCCTGTGTCCGTCACCCTGACCTTGCTTTGTGCCATCTTCCATAGCAGCCCTTCCCTCTGGAGCATCATCTCCAAGGTGTGCTGGTAGCTCTTCCATTAATCCAGACCCACGTGCCATTCCTCACTCTCACTGGTTTGTGTTGTGCTTCTCCCGTACTTTCCTCCCTTTACCTCCATCCTGGGGGTCTTTCCCAACTTAAACTATGATTCCATGACCCCCATGCCCTTGGATGAACTTAGTGCACAAGCCAACCTCTTTGAACTTTTCATCACAATTAGGCAACAACAGAGCTCCAGGGAGAAGAAAGTTCTGGACCTCTTTGGTGAGAACCAAGGTGCCTGTGGGCAGGAGCATGGGAAAAGCTGAGGGAGCTGTTCCTGGTCAGAGTGGGGCTGTGAGTGGAGCAGCAGGGAGGCTTTCTGCACAGGGTCTTGACAGCAAAGTGTGCTTCACTCATCCTTCCACTTCAGGCGCTTTGGCTATGAGGTAGTTGTGATAATTTCCTATTCTATTTTATTCGTGCTGCCACACTTTATATATATTCCACTTGGATCAGAGCCTGCTGTCTGCTGGACATGACCCACCCATGGCACATACTCAGCAATGCTAAAGGAAGGTAATAACAACAAAAATGTCTTTTTCATCAGTGGACCTGGGAGTGCTCCATGAAAGGTGCCAGGACAGTATCCTTCCTGTGAAGGGGAAGCTGAGACTGTTAAGGGTCTTGTCCAAAGTCACCCAGCAAGCCAGGATTCCAGTCCAGGGACCCTACACTACAGTGCACTCCTCTTTGTTGTAGGTCTTTAAACAAAATGCTATGAAACACCTTTTCCTCAATTCTCACCTTCCCAGAATAACAAAAATTACTTTGAAGTCCCAGGCCACATTTCACACATTGCCTGCTGAGAGTGCAGCCACCCTCCCCTCTGGCCTGGGACCAGGAGGATTGTTCAAAACAGCAGAGAGGCTGTTGCACGGACAAAAGCCTCTGGCATGGACACATGAGGGTTACCGTAGTTTCAAAAACCCATATGTGAGTTCTGCTGGCACAATCTGGGCAGGAAATTTCACAAACGTGCCAACTTTTCTTTGTAACTTCATCTCTCCTGACAGTGTATGTATGACTCATTCAGACATATCTTTACTCCATACTTTTCCCATTCCTCTTTAATTTATTTGAACTATGTCTCACTCTACTTTCTTCCAGAGAATGCCCTGTCATCTCACCAGTACATGGGAAAAAATGTGATTTTTTTTAAGAGTAAAGGGGAAAAAAATACTTTTTCAGTCTCTTTTTTTGGTGAGTATTATGATGACAGAAATCATCAACAACAACCTTCAAGTCAGGGATCACAAAACCAGTTAGGTTGGAAAAGACTGCCACAGTCGAGTTCTTTATCTCCTTTATATATATATTCAGTTATTCATTACAATCCCTTCTTTTATAGCTTCCTTTTCATAATAAACACATCTCTTTTTTATACCTTTCGGATCACACTGTGGTTTAGGCATGTATTTCTGTTTTCTTAGGGTCTGAAACTGTACAGGTTAGTGCTGGCTGTGGAGTATGTTACAGCTGGGGAGTTATTAGTGGCAAATTAAGCAAGGATTAATTCCTCACCCGCACATTTCTTGCAGCACTCCAGATCTGATTATCTCTTTGGTATGATGACCTGGCAGACACACGGCGAGCCCTTGCTGTGTCTGTCTGCAGGGCTGAGCAGCAGCTGCAGCAAAGTGGCCAGGAAGGATCTCAGGGATGCCCCAGATCACAAATGGGACTTTGGTTTGGACAAGGGGAGCCTGAAGAGGTCTCACCAGGTTCAGACACTTCAGAGGTATTTCTTTAACAGCTAGAGAAGTGACTAAAGGTGTACAAGCCTTCCACGACAACCTCTTGTCTGACTGATTGCCAGAGACAGAAAGTTTTGCCATAATAATAATTAGCATGTATTGCCTAATGTCATTTTTTCTGGGAGGTGGATGTTGTCTAGGATTTTTCAGGGAAGAAGCAGGGTTTGGAAAAAGGAATTACAGCTCCTAAATAGTTTAGCCCCTGCTGTCAGAAAGATACCATAGCATCTGACCAACCCTGGGCATGGAGCTGGGCCCAGGGGACTGAGGTGCAGTACCTGGTGCTAACCTTTTGCCTTCTTCTGGCTAAGACAGCTCCTGACTCAGTTTCCCCATTTTTAAAGCAGTGCTAATTACATGTTTACTCCCTTTGTGAAATGCTTTGAAGCCTACTCATAGTATGTGTTACCTAAAGGGCTGGTAATGGCTATTAAAATGAAATTAAGATCAAATTATATATATATTTTTTATATATATATATATAATTTGCATATAAATCATAATTAAATTATAATTAAAACCGGTGTTAATTATTTTTGAGGGCTTGAGACAACATACACAACAGTTCCCAGTAAGCCAGAAGATTGCAAGTTTGTTCAGTATAGAGCAAAAATGCAATTAATTTCAAGACAGAGTTCTAGTGTAAGCAAACCAACAAAGAAAAGCCTAAATTAAAGAAAGAGTATCAAGGGATTCCAGGGTTGTTAGTACTTTACTGAGCATTTAAGTTATTTAAGCTGAGGTGCTTTTCAACATTGTTTTGACAATCACATAAAAGCAGAAGTAGCACAGTTCATTCAGTCCTCTGCACCTAAACTGGAGATCCAGATCTGGTTTTGTCCATTTTTTGTCTGTTTTTTTTCTACTTCAGCTTACCATTACTAATTCATAAGTCAGACAGATGTGTTGACATTTTGTGAAACTGGCAAAAAGTTTGATTCTTCCTTAATTTAAGTGGCTGTTGGCTGCCAGTCAGAGGGAACTTTACTCTTTTCCCACTTGTTTGCAGTATGACTAGTTTAAGCTTTGCATTAATTTGAAAGCTCTTTCCTAAAACTCTATAACTTCCAGTAGTTGTTCAATTTAATAAGAAAAAGCTGAACTGACATGTAAGACAAGTTGATTTATTTCTGACTCAAATTGTCCGGGAACATGATCTCCAAAAAAGAAAAAGAAAAACATTATGATATTGAGGCAATGTCAGGTGCAGGACACAGTTCTCTGGCTGAAGATGGAGTGAATTGCATTTCCAATTTACCAATACATCAGCCACCTCTGTTTCAGAGGCACTGTGACATTGAATGAGTTTTTCTTCCTAACAGGGCACTGGATGTATTACAAAAATTAGGGTAAGAACCAGAAATGCATTTATCTGCTTAATGCCTAATTTCAGTCATTAATATCAGTCAAAATGCAACTTTTGCTTCAGATGTTCAACTCTCCTTTTTTTTTATTTTATTTTATTGCTCTGGCAAGTTCACCAAATCCCACCCTCCAGTGGGCACCTTCCCTTCTGACCCCTCCCCTGTGAAGCAAGCCTGTGAAGGGCCACAGTCAGTATTAACAGATTGTGGGACTCCCTTTTTGCAGACACCACCCAAATTCCCCTTAGCAGTGGATTTTCTAACCCAGACCACACCACAATGCTCCCCCAGCTTCACAAGCCTGGGATTTGGGCAGAAATTGGGCACAGTGAACACTGGAGGATGACCGTGCTGCGGTCATGAAAGCAGGTCCTGGTGAAATGAAAGGTCTGTGCCATGGACCACCCAGACCCCAGGGCTGAGCCCCTCCCACCTGTCGGATGTCACCTAAAGGATCTGGGCAGCAGCAGTGCACAGAAAGCCTTCTCCAAGAGCAGGCAGGGAGAGCTCAGCTGGGCTTGGCTGCAGCCCTCACCGGTTATTTGGAAAGCACTTGCCACGTGTAGAAAGATGCCCTCAGCTCACCTGCCTTCAAATGCCTCTCATTTTGCATACAAGAGGTGCTGTGAAATCGCACCAGTTCTGAACTCTCAGTAAAGACAACTCAGCTGCCACAGTCACAGCCTGAATGTTGCTGTTCCTTCAGGAGAAACTCTTGACATGTTTGCCTCTTTGTGCTGAGCCAGCGATCCACATTGCTCCGTGCTATGTGATTAAATAAATTACTGTTCTGTGGAAACCGCACCTGGCGCACATTTCCAGCTCGGTAGCTGGGGGAAAACTGGGGCTGATTTAGGTTATCTGCTGCAAAGAGATGAAGGAGTCCCTGTACTTCTTGTGTAGCCATGAAAGTTTTGCTACCACCTGTAGTTTATTTCTACTCTGTTGTGGTTGAAGGTGTGTTAGAGCCCCAAATCAAAGCTGGAACTCTCAACTGTAGATGCTGCAGAGAAGACAGTGTGTGCCAGCCAGTCCCAATGTATCTAAATAAGCAAGAAAGTCATCAGGAGAAAGGCAGGACTGCACAGGCTGGGCCTTGAGGCTGAGCTGCATTGCTGCAGTGTCCTTGGCTGATACTGAGCTAATTCAGTGGGAATTAGGTACCTGCATATGCAAGAGGAAGCTTAGTCTGAGCAGCTTGCTGAGGATCACACAGGAAACCTGGGATAAAGTTAGGAACTGATAAAAAATGCCAAATTGTTGGTCAGTGCTTGGACCACAGGGCAATTATCTGACCACGTTCTTTATTGCACTTTTAGAACAATTTCACAGTTGCCCAAGAAAGAGGCAGAGGGCTTGATCTGGAAACCACTCTGTGAGAATTTGCCCTTCAGGACCAATAGGTTCCTTCTTTCTCAGACCCCTGAGGGTATCTTGGCAGCCATTAAGCCTGAGTGCTTCCAAGCTGTAATTTCTGGAAATATAGGTAATTATTTTTGCCTCGAGTTGCTTTTTTCCAGCACCAGGTGCTGTTGGAGAGTTTTGCAATGGCTCAGGTGGGAGCAGCTTCGATGGGGGAGAAGGCAAGGAGCCTCCTGGGAGATCTGAAGAGCCTCTGGGTTGAGAGAGGATTTTTTGAAGAACCAGCAGAGATTTTCTCCACAGATAAACAGAGTGAGCAGACAGAAGCCGAAGTGCAGCAAGAGACAGTGGGTAATAGCAATTGATACAGGTGGTTCGTTCTGTTAAAACCTGGTTTATTTTGCTGAAACTCATTCAGTAGGAAACATCACTTTGGAGTTTCTCTTTCTCAGCTCCAAGTGAGCCCTTCACAGTACCACTAGGCTACTCAAGATGAGTCCTTTCAGGGATCATGGACACACCAGGTGTACCTTTAAGATGGAGAGAGGTCTTGCGAGAACTGGGAGAAATCAAGATTTAGCACACGAGATAAAGGTGGAAGCTGCTTTAATTATAGATTCAGAGCACGTTGCCTTAAGGATTACTCAATGATGAGATGACCACTCAGTCCTCATATAACCTCATTAAAGACTGATAGGCTTGTCTCTTAAATATGTGCTTTTCCCTGTGCCAGATCTTAAATGGTTCTCTCCCGGTAATGTAGCTGCACCTTTAGCAGACCTTTAGCTTTTTTTAGGTTATTGAAGATGCATAAAAAGATGAATCTGCAATGCTTCAAATCTTGGATCTTAAATGCTCACTGCTTGGCCTCTCAGAGGGCCCGGGGAGCAGCTGCTGGGCTTCTAAAGGTTAAATTCTGCAACCAAATCCCATAATGATTTTAGCAGCCAAGCCTGGCTGGCTCAGTAACCAGCCTGGTGACTGCCACACTCGCAGCCCTGTGTGGTCAAAGGTTTGGATTGTGCCTCATGTCCGCATTTTCAGTTTTCCCTTGCTTTCCCTGGGTCTCTCAAGATCTACAGAGTCTTTTGTGGTGGTTGTGAAAGGACCACAGGGGATGTGAACCCACCAGGACACAAGTGAAAACTCCAGGGGGATGGAGGAGAAGTGATGGAGACTCACCACCAAACAGTGCCTGGGTGTTTCTGGCTAACTCTCACTCATCTTGAAATGAGCTTAGGACGTTTCTTATAGGACGAAAACAGTCTCATGCATCTAGGACATTATCCAGAACCAATGCCACCTTTTCCATAGATTCCTTCTGTGACTTCAGACAAATAAGTTACCCTTTCCCTGCCCTTTTCTCAGAAAAAATGAGAATACCAAATTTTGCCTATGATTTGTCTCCCTCCAAAGCTGAGGTAAGTCAAGAGCATCTGAACTGGGGTCAATGGATTTGCAAGGATGTAAAAACAGGTGAAATAAACACTAAAAATCTACTGTGTCTGCTTAGATTTGAGGTGTCCCTGGCTGTTTTTACACCTCGCTGTATGATGTGTACATAATACTTGGTACACTATGTTACAATCTCAGCTGGAGTCATTAGATGATTCTATCCTATAATTAATAAACACTGTTGTCTAAATATGACATGCAACATTTCTAACAGCAGAGTATTTTTTCATCTGAGAGTCTTAAAACACTCAGAACAAACCCTGATTTCTGCTTTAGAAATAGGTGCTTTTCACTGGTCTCATGGAGAGAAAACAGCCCTCCCCCTTGTTTCTCAATCTAGAGAACACAGGGTAAAAAAGCATTTATATGTCTTTGCATTCCTGCCAAAGTGATTATCAGTGTCTTTAACAATTACAGTATTTTGAAGTGAATCATCAGCCTACATCTCATCTGAGCATCTATTTTTTCCCCATAATCTGCTTTTAGAGGGGCTTTTAACTGCATCAGATTTTTCTTTCCCATTAAAATGCTGTCTGGATGACTGGAAAATAGAATAGCCAGTCCTCACTGCTTAGTTTCCATAGTGAATGTCTGGAGCAAAGGGCTGTGGGATTATTCAATTACTGCAACAATGGCCTTTGACCCGCTAAAAACAATCCAAAAGACAGAATTCATATATTGGATTATTTTTAAAATTAATCATATTCTATTTAGAAATCACAGTAGAGCAGCTAGGGTTGAAGACAGCCTGTAAGCTATTTGTGTATACTTTGTGTATATATTTGTGTATACTTAACTGAAGTGGCATAAATTTTTATGTTGCATAGTTGTTCAAGTCATGCCTTCAGGGATTTTCCTCCCCTCCCCACATTTATGTACTTTGCTAAATGCACTTCAGACTGCAAAGCCTCCTCCCTCAGCAGTACATTACTAAATACAACAGCCGGTGTGATCTGAGCACTCTGTGTAGACATTAAATCGCAGATAAAGAAATGTTCTTGATCCTGAAACTGCAGAAGAGAGGGAAAGCAACACCACCTCACACTTGAGCCTAAACTGTTCATTTCCATGAACTACAGGAAGAGACAGCAGACTGAAACAACCCTCCCTTTCACCCTGTCCACATGTCATAACCTTCCCCAGGACTCCCCTCTTTGCAAGACATTACTTTGGAAAAGAGTGAATCTCTGCCCTGGACAAACTCCAGGGAAAGATTCCTGGGATCACCAACACATGCGCCATCCAGACGTGCTCCCCTGACGTCCTGAGCCGCTGACTGATGCCACATCACAGCCATGCCACCACTCCCAAGGAAGGGGAAACACACAGGGCTTGGAAAGGAGATCTATGGGGCTACAAATCAAGATTAGGTTTTAAGTTCAAGTACCAGTTGAAAAACACTCATTATTCCTGCAACCTAATATAGGATCAGATGCCCTCGCTGAAATTTCGGGAGGTTTTTGTTGGCACTAGAGCTACACCCATAGCAAGGATACATTGAGGACACTGGAAATACAAACAGACATCTGAAAAAGGAGTTCACACAGCAGTAACGCTGGCAACACACAGCTTCCCACCCAGCTGTTGTAGAAACTACAAAATACATCTACTTGGAAACCTGGTGACTGCAAAGAAGATGCGCTCCTTATCAGGAGCACTGTGACTGTTTTAAACAGCTTCGTCCTCCTGTGGGAAGAAGCAGGTTTGTGTTTTGGAATGGAGGCAGTGGTTCCGTGGGCACCGATGTCTCTGTACAGGCTCTCACATGGGAACCACTCCCCGGCTGCTCACAGCTCGTTTGCTGGGTACTGAGAACGTCTCCTGATACTATATCCATGTCGATGTCACTGAGAAGAGAGTCCTGCTGGGCTGATTGAGATGAAGGGATGGGAGCACCCTTCCCCCCAGTGAGAGCTTCCTCTTGCCTCTGCTCATCCAGCAACTCCCAAGAGCACCAAAACCACCGCTGTGCCTGCTGCTCCCACACCCCTGTGACCAGCAGGACCCTGCGCGTGCGGATGTGGAGCTGCTTCTGTCTTATCTCATGACAACAAACATTTCCAGAGAAACCTCCCCTTCAGGAGCATATTTGGTGGAGGCATGTTTACTTCAGACACACAGTAAAACGAAAACTTTGCTGGTACAAAGGGAGGTCTGCCCTGGAGGTCCTGAACTATGAGGTGAAGCAAACCCTGCAAATTGCCACTACAGAGCAGTGGTTACTCTGTGATGTAGTGACTGTGTGGCTGTGCCTTTACACTGAGGCCAAGCAGAGTCCAAAAGGGTATAGATGCTCAGTCTAAACAGGGCTGGATCACTTTCAGAAATCCCTTTCAGCCCTTATTCTTGATGGTGCTGTGATAAAATTTGAGAGGATGAAGAAAAAATATAAACTATTTCCCCCTAAATGTAAACTAGTAATTTCCAACATAGGCATAGTGAATAGATCAGATGTGTGCTCCCTCTGACAGCAGGATCTACAGCACCCTGTGACAGTCAGTTATAAACGGCCCAGCAGAAATTCACACTGGGCAAAATCAGAAATAATTGTCAGAGCAGGTGCCATGAATGTGCTGAGGGGAAAAATCAGATGTTACGAATAAACTGCTACCTGGAGGAAGAGGCTGAGTGCAAAGGGATTCTTAAAAGCTCAGTTCTTCCCTGAGAACGCTCCAGGTCCCTTCCAGATCGCTGGAAGCTCCACTGCTGCCTCCTGCTTGGCAGGAATGTGTGCACACGCGTGTGTTTCTGTGTGTGTGGCCAAGATGCACAGCCCCCAGTGGCACTGCCCTGGTTGATCAGTCAGCCTGGGCTGATAAGGCTCTGTGCTGAGAGCAGGGAGGTCTGTGTGGGGGAAAGATGCTCCTGATCTGAGCGGATAGTTGCACAGAGCATGGTTTTACAAGAGCTGTTTATGCTTTACCCCCCTCAAATGCAATGGGATGGTAAAAGCAAATCTGAAGCCCACCACAGTGCACTGCAAGGACAGACTACAGGGCAGAAAGCGTGAAAGTGAATCTGGAACTTCAAATCCCTGCCTGAGGAATTGCCCCACGGGTTTCAGTGGTGCAAGGAATGAGAAAAGCAGCTGACATGTGGTGCCAGTGGCAGCTGGGACAACAGGAGTGCTGCCAGATCCCAAGCTGAGCCTCCCAGCATGAGCCCCGTGCTCAGCTGGGAATGGTCTTAAACACCTCCCTCTGCCCAAGGGGTGTGGTGGTTGGTGCGAACCAGGGCTGTGCCCCAGCCCATGGGGAGCAGAGAACCCTCACAAATCGTAGCCTTCCAGCCCTCCCCAAAACCTTGGGCCCCACAGCAGCAGCTACAAGCCATCCTTCCACCCATATGCTGCTTTCCAAACCCAGCCTATAAATGAGACTTCTGTCTCCAGATTGCCACAAGCCAGGGCTGAGCTGCTGAGCACCATCATTTTTCTATCAGGCTCAGGGATGACTGGATGTTTCCATTTAAAGTGATGGCAAACCACTGGTAGCTGCTGTCACTTGATGGCAAAAAACTCTATGTCTTGGGACTGGGGAGTTCCAGTGCCCTGCCTCGGAGCAATGACCTTGCAGCACCTCTGCCCAGTTACCCAGCACCACACCAGAGCTTTTGGCCATCCAGCTGCTGGAAGTGGCATGCAGGTACCTGGAAAGAAAGCCATGGCTTCAAGATGGAGACAGGTACAGACAGGTTATAAGAAAGCCAAGAAAGTACACACTAGCACAGGTTTCTGTAAAAGCAGGGAGAGCTAACCCACTTCACCACAGAAGTGCTGCTTTTGATAGGGCTCTAATTGGGGATTTTTATTCAGCGTTGACTCTCTTTTATCAACTCCTTGTCTGCATGAGGTTCTTTTAGGCATGGTAAAATGAGATTCATATTACCACATTCCTTCTCCTCCAGGCATTTTCACATCACTCTCCCCCTCTGCAGATGAAAAGCAGCGCAGTAATAAGTGGCATTTCTGTAGAATATACTGCCTCCAGACACAAACTACATGCACAATTACTTCTCCCTATGGGGAAAGTAAGGTGACTGAAGACGTAAGGATAGCAGCACCTTGCTTTTGCTAGGCCTCTTTGATCCTGGAGGATCTCACAGATTTCCAGAAAATCTTATCCTGAAGCAATAAATCATGTGAACTAGCAAGACATTTCCGAGATTATTTTTTTAAATACAAACACTGGTCATAAATGGACAAAGCCCAAGAGGTTCTGTCAGATGTCTCCCGTGACAGCTTTGCATAAAAAGAGTGAGAGACAATGAAAAATACCTATGGATAAGCATACACCCAAACATTCTGTATTTTCCTTAAAAATTGAATCTCTTTCTTTTGTTTCCTACATCATGACCATCTGCAGTTGAGGACGTGTACAGGTGGGCAGTATGGTCCTTCTAAGTGGGGCTGGGCACAGCCCAGAGATCTGGAATAAAAACATTATTTCTTCACTGGCTGCAAGGGATTGGAGATACACCCATCTAGCTGTGGGAAGACCTGAGTGTCCATCTCAGCTCCTGGAAACCCCTTTTCCCAAGTATCCTGTAGCCTGGAGGTCAGGGAAATACCCTGTTGGAGAGGTGTTTGCATCATACCAAGTCAAGAAGGGCTTAGGCATGTGTCTTCTCTATCCATAAGCACAAGATCTCTGAGGGCAGCTGGAGCCTCATCCCTCCAAGTTCATGTTTTCAGGACACAGACAGACGTGCACCAGCCCAGAAAGAGGAATTACAGAGAGAGAAATACGTGACAGAAGGGATCATATTAGACAGGACTTGAATGCAAGTAGCATTGCACTTTGAATGTCTCCATTTCCATTCCTAACTTAGCTTAGAGACAGGTGATGTCAAATGGGTGCTTTGCAGTCAAACAGCATGTTTAGTGCCTGGTATATTCCATGGGAGTAGTTGTAGCTGCACTAATTCAGAAAACATCGTAGCCTGACCACCCAAGTCACCTGATGTAGCTTTTTAGGAGTGAGCTGTAAAGCACAGTAGGGGGATTTAAGAAAACTTTTGGTGATCTGGCTCTCTTTAAGTAATAAAATAAATGCAGAGGGCCTGTGAGTGAACAATATACTTCAGAGCCACTGGAGTTCCTGACCACCAACTGACTAGGACACACTAACAGACATGCAGAGACACTGCATGAAAATTCTGCCATCAACAGAGTTGCAGGTCTGAGAGTTTCCTTTGATCTCACCCCGTGCTGGTGGAAAACTTTACTTCCATCACCTAGCTATCAGCCAGATTTCATTTTGACTTGGTTTTAAACAGACTCATTAGACCATTCCTAAGGTGGCTTTGGTTGGTGAACTTCACTTCCTGAGACAAAGTGAAGTGAGAAAGGAAAACTTAAAAGGTAAGGCAAGATGATTTTGCTTATTTGTTGTTAAGTAGAAGGTTTTGCAGGCCTTACTAGGAAAGTCTTCCCAAAATCTGGTTTCCTAAGCTCTCCAATTTGCTCTCTGCTGGCTGGCTCACAGAGACTTAGCTGGCTCAGTAATGAGCTGTTGTAAGTGAGACTCCTGTAAATCAGATGACTCTGTAGTCATTTGATGCTTATATTTGGCGTGCTGAGTCACAAGGACAGGGGTTACATCATGTCAAGCTAATCATGCAAAACGAATTACAAATAGAGCAGAGCTCTGGGGTGTGCACAGGGAGGCCCTGAGGTGTGGGAGCTGGGCAGCCACCATCCTGCCCTTACCCCATTGTCACCATCAGTGGGGCTCTGTCCCTCACTTCTGCTCCTGGCATGACACTTCCTCCTCCTCTGGTAGGAATACCTCCTTTAATCAGTATTTACAACAGACCTCTAGAAGGCCCCCACCAGATAACGTCTGGTCACACACCCAGGTTCAGAGCAAGGTCGGACAGGGCGTCCCAGCACAGACTTACACAGAGGATGCTATTTTTCTTTAAAACAGAAAAGCCAAATCATTTTATTTTCCATCACACTGTTCCCTCTAACAGCCCATCCCTGACCTCGCCTGTTGGCTGTACACTTCCCTCCCTGAGCCATGGCTTCCTCCCTGTGGTTCCTCCTCTTCTGTACCTTCTTGCTCCCAGTGTGGTCCCCAGCCTTGCACCCTCTCCTCATCTTCACACCCACGTGCTGGCACTTACCCACTGATAAATGCTAGGCAAGCTTTAGACTTCCCAAAGAAAACAGCCTTCATTTAAGGGCTTAATGCAGTAGGGAAGCCACAGCAGCCCCTCTCAGCGACCCCTTTGGATAATTAGAGCTGTTGTTAAATGTTGCCCTGTGCTGCAGCTGGAGGTACCCACCTCTCTCATCAAGCCGTGGGATCTCTTTGTACCTTTGGCTGCTCAGAGTTCACACCAAAACCATGGAGGCAAGCAGAGTGGAAAACAGTCATATTAACACCTTTATTTTTCATAGGGGTGCAGCAGTTTAGAAGAAAGAGCATTTCACTCCATTAGTCTTAGGGTATCATGAAATAACTCAAAAATCTGCAAGCTGAATCCAGGACAAAAATCCCATAAGCTCACCGAAAAGCAATGTTTGGATAATGGTATTCTGGTATTCCCCGGTGAAATATTTTGCAATTTACCTCTCACAGGTCACTCTTTTTCCTTCAGATTGTAGAAAGCAAAGAAATCTCAGCACATGCAGCAAGGAAAAAATGATGACTTCGATGGTTTAGCAGTCAAGCCACTCACCTAGAAGAAGGGGCACTCTGCTTCAGAAAACCACTTCCTTTTTTTTATGTGCTAAATATTTAATGCAAAATGTACAAGGTTTGGCAGCCACCTACTTACCTCGACCACTAAATCATAGTGTTATTTGCAGTGGTGCCTCTCTATCTGATCAGAGTCTGAGCTTTTTGCTGCACAGCAGACCCATTTTCAGGAAATGTGATGGGAATTCCCACAGCTCCCACTGGACTACCTGCTGAGGAAGCATGGATTTGAATCCCATTGCTCAGCAAATCTGGCTCACCCAATTCTTGGACCAAAGCTCCAGATTCTGTGTAATCGCTGAAAAGGAGCAATGGATTAATTCAGAGAAGATTCAGCTCTGGTGAGGTCTGTGAAAGGTGATGTGTCTGCACCTGCCTTCAGGAAAGGGTCTTGGGTGGTGGATCCCAGCTGGCTGTAGGTGTCTCCTTGCAGTCCTGGAAAGGACACTGGTCCCACTGAGACACAAGTGTTCAGGTAATACCCTGTGCAGGGTGGTGGCACTCCTGTGGCAATGTCAGCCACTGACAGTGTGAAACAACCAGTGAACTTAATGAGCACCAAGGGTGGGCAGCAGGAGGAGGGCAGAGGGCAGGTGGCCAGCAGACCCTCGCAGGCTGCTGGAGAGGGCTCTGTTCCAGAACAGAGTCTCTGGCTGAATATTCACAGTCTCTGCAAGGCACAGTGCTGTGCTGAGCCGCCCTCAGTTCCCACAGAGCAGCAGGGGGTTATTTCTTAGGGAGTTCATTATCTCTGATGGAACTGCAGTTACCCTCCCTCTCGCCAACTCTTACCTCTCCTCCAGCCATACACGGTTCAGTTATGTGACCATTTTCTGTTTGGGATCACATTTTTCTTCACACAGAGAGTATTTTCCTAGGGAGACCAGTTCTCAAGAGCATCACACATTTGATTTTTGTTTGATTTTTGTCCCTATTTACTGGAAAACAGCACAGCCTGCCTGGAAGTGTCAGGCTGTCCAGGGAGAACAACCCTCCCTGTGAGCCCTCACAGATGTCTTATTTTCAGAGGTGATGCTGAGCAGATCATGGCCTCTGTTGACATGAGAATGATACCTGATCCCAAATGTTATGGCAGGTGAAGAGCAGTGGCTGCAGATGATGGTGTGTCCTTGTGTTCTGGTGGCATGGGTGTCCCACCTCTGTGCCTGGCTGAAACTGTAAATCCCTGTGGCAGCAGCTGAGTCACTCCCATGCTTTCCCTTCACAGAGGTCCCATATGAAATAAACACATGTGAAATAAATAGCAGCAGCCCTGCTGAAAGGCTCCTGCCTTATTGAGGACCATGTTGAAACCTCAGCAGGCAACTCAGAAGTGTCTCCCTCCTCAGAACTTGCTCTCCCTGCCCTCCTCTGTGAGAAAAAAGGGCAAAAATCCCACAGCCACGGCCAGACCCCTTCCTGGTGGGAAAGGGGATGCCTGGGCTTGGAGGGGCACAGCTCTCACTGCCAGGGAGAGTAGAGTGAGGTCTGCATGAAACCTCCTTCAGGGCTTCAGGCTTTGGTCTCTTTTGAGCAGGAAGAAAAACACTCTCCCTGCAACCCTTGGCTGACCTGAGGTTAGTCTGCAGCACGAGCAAGCAGAAGGGTGAAGCCCCTCGCTCACAGAGAGCAGCCACAGCGCTTGCCTCAGTCCCTGGTCTCCGGAAAGTTGAGCCTTTGGCACGCTCAAAATCCAATCCCGTCTGAGTCACAGCCCTCTGGAGCTGACAGCAAACAGCTCAGTCAGATGTGATGGAGGTTGCAACACCAAAATGGTCCTGCAGCCTTCTCTGTCCCGGTGCAACAGCAGCCCCAGGCACTGTCCCTCCTCTGTCTCCAAGCAGAGCTACCGTGCGATATGAAAGCGCTCTGGTCTTTGGAGAAGAACGCCATGTACCACTTGATCTGCCGAGGATAAGCAATTATAATGCTGTCTGCTGGTGCCTGTGGGGACCAGCAATGCATGTCTTGGCAGCCCTCACGTGTTGTTCAAGGCAGATTTCCTGCACAGATCCAGGCGCTGGATGACAGCCACAAGTAGGACGGAGATGAACACGCCCGCTCAGGAAATGATAAAGGAACTGAGCAAATGCTTTTGTTTGTGAAACAGCATCGTTTGGAGTACCATGAGAGCCTCCCTTCCAGAGGCAGAGGCAAAGTGTGGAAATCACAAGCAGCTCCTAACCCCATGCCAGGCACTGTGTGTCACTGGGTGAGCTGTGCAAGTCAGCCAACACTAGAAAGGACCTTAATGCATTGTCACTTCTGAGTGGTGGTCCCTTTGGGAATCCCACTGGTAAGGAAGGGAGATGGCAGAAGGATGGTGATCCACTTGTTATGAACCCATCTCTGTAAAAGAATTTTCTTTTTCACAGAACCAGCATTGAGGAACCAGGGGAATGATCCTGGCATGGAGAGAATGAGGGAGCAGATGCAACACAGGCAAATGGAGTGGGAGGCACTGCACAGGTGACACATAGGTCTGCAGCAGATAGAGAAGACCTTCAGTAAAGATGGACTGGGCAGATTTCAGCACTGAGACAACACATGAAACCCTGGAGTTAAAAGGCCTTTTTCATGTGGGAGATTATTTTGCAGGGATGAGTCGTGAAAGACTCACATTAGGCATCCTCCAAGGCAGCAAGCTCTGGAACACAGCCTCTGGCAACACAGAAAGAAGAGATGCCCACCAGCCAAAGCATTTTCCTAGATGTGCCAGAGTCCAATTCAAACACTTCTGCTGCTGGGTTGAGGGATGTTTGCATGCAGGGCACAGTGCCTCTCTCCTACTGCATGGAGCAGCCAATGCTCTCAAGGCTCTTGCACAGTGAGAGGTCACCTTCAGCACCCTCCTCCAGGAAATGGAGGGAACTGCTGTTCAGCTTCTCACCTTCCAGAAGTGTCCTGCAAGCACTGAGCTACTCCGTGCAAAGGTAGGTGGGCCTCTCCCCAGCTGTGTTTTGTGACAAAAGGGTGGCTTGGACATCATCTCCAGGGAAGAGTCTATGGTTACAGATTCCAGGTGAGAGCAGGTACTTCTGCAGCTCAGAGGCAAGTGTCTGTATCTCTTTGCAGGTCCCTGCTACTCTCCTTGCCATTTTCTTCAGGCTAACTTAGGGGATTGCTCCTTGTTGGCCTTGGTGAATCCCACCTTTACATGCTGAGTTGTCCCAGAATCTGCACAGGATTCCAATCAGAACTGGACAGAGAAGTGTAAGAGGTAAAGTCCTGGAATACTCAGCCCTGCAGCCTCTAAAATCCTTTCTATCCAGCCAATGCATGTCACCTGGTAGTAAAAGATCATTACCTTTTGACTGGTTAATGGAGGAGCTGACCATTGTGGAAGAAAAGGTCTTCATGCACTGATATTTTCTCCTCAGATGGGAAGAGGAGATTGGGAAACACAGCTATGGAAAATTAGCAGATTTTAGGCAACCAATATCTCTTCATAGCTTAAGGAATGTAACACTGAAAAATGTGTCCTTGTAAAAGGGAAGACATTTCTGTAATTGGTTTTCTGGGACTCAAATGGCTGAAACAGAAAGAGATAAATGAACTATCCTCATAACTGGAAAGACCAGGATATGCAGATAGTTTCTTGTAAAAATGAAAGCTTTTATACAGTTGAGGTTGATATCTCACTCAGAAATTTTCAGATACATTTTAATGAAATTTTCAAAGTGGTTTTAATAGAACCCTAATTAAGTGTCTTTTTGGGTAAAACACTGAGATATTACACCTGATTGTCTCAAAAAGGAAGCCTGAAAGCAAGTGTATTTTACTAAGGAAATCTGTACTGCACTTTAGCATTACTATAATGTGATGAGAGTGCAGGAGACTTAACTTGGCCTAAGTTTTTCTCACTGTTTAAAGCAGAGAAACCTCTTCTGCCCAAGCCTTGATCTCTGCCTAAAGACTTACCAGGAGGAGGCTAAAATCAGACAGCAGAGATGGCAATAGTAGAAATTCTCCAGAAAAAAAGAGGAATTTAGGCACAGAGGGTCCAGTTATATCAGCAGCAAAAGCCAGTGTCTTTACAATCAGTAATCTTGAATGGATCACTCTCTACAGGTCCTTACCAGTCCTCAGTCAGCCTGAGACAGATGCTGAACTATATTGAGACATCCAGTGTCTAAATAGCTTTGAACAGCTGGTCAGTAGAGCTTGGCAAAAAGAACAGCTGAGTCAGGACATCAAAACATGACCATATAGAAATTCATTGGGCACTGCATATTTTCTTCCTTCCCTGCCCCATAGATGTATCAGTACATGCTCACTTGCATGCACCAAATACACAGTAAAAAAAGAGAGCAAACTGCCATGACAAGATGGCATGACATAGAGTCAGGAAACATATTCTGGAATCTTCACTCAGTCCAGCAAAATGGTGTGGTCCCAAGTTACTAAAGGAAAAGATCTCAGGCCAGGAGGAAAACACCAGTGCAAAGAGTTGTGCCAAATTTTGTTAGAAAAGGTCCATTTTTTCATGCATCTGGACTCTGCACACTAAAGGCCAGTGCACCT
The DNA here is from genome assembly GCA_013390105.1 of Tichodroma muraria. Lineage (NCBI taxonomy): Eukaryota > Metazoa > Chordata > Aves > Passeriformes > Sittidae > Tichodroma > Tichodroma muraria. Next base: position 58,062 of record WAAG01018003.1, on the reverse strand, counting down.
GGGCTCCTTCTGCATCAGGGAAACTGCAGCAGAAACTGAAGGTGCCTTACATGTTCGTTTTGGATGCTCCATGTGCACAGCTCCAACAGTGGACCAAATCACAGACATATTTAAAAGGGAGGGATGGGGCTGGAAGGCTGAAGTTAAGAAGGGTAATTTTTTTTTTTATTTCAGGCAAAATATTTTAATATTTTGTATCTAATTTCTCCGTGTACAATTATTAGCTCTGCTTGCCTGTAGGAACAGTTTCAGACAACTTCTAAACTTGCTCCTAAGTTCTCTGTTCTGTTCTTGCTGTACTGCTTAAAAGAACAAGACATGGCAGGAATGAATGACACCCATTTGGCTCCAGGGAACTTTGTTGTCTGAATTTCCCGTTTCATTTGTGCCAGAAAAGGTTTGTGCATCTGAGATGAGAGCAGCTCCCTAAGCAGATTTTTACCTTGGGGGAGTGATGGGCTGAATGTTACTGTTGGAGGAGATTGTGTAACACAGCAGATACCAGATCACAAAAGTGAGGTGGGAAAAGTCACTGGAACTGGTCCATGTCACGTAGACTAAAACCTCCAATCATCTAGACAGTTATGTAAAACACTCTAGGAAAAAAGCCCAGAGTCACATAAAGAAAACAAGAAAATTGGTAATTCAGGAGATGTTGCAGGACCTTGCAGATCTCAAATAGCTGAACTGGCCAGTGTATAAATCCGAGCAGAAGACACCTAGCAAACAAGAATGGGCACACTTCAGGAGGCCATTGAAGGGGAAAGGGAAGGCGGAGAAGGGACTAGCTGAGCCTTCTGTTGAACATGGAAATGTGAGCATGTTTCCCAGGGCAATGAAACCCTCTTGTGATCCCAAGAGACCTCAGTGGAAAAATCTCCTACTACCCATTTTCTATAATTGCCCATGCAGTGGCAGCACCATCAGTAACCAACCACTGAGGGTCAGTGGTAAAGAACAGAAGGACACTCAGAGCAAGAAAGAATGAAGAGAGAGGAATCTGGGCCCTCAAAAGAGCAAAGATATTAATTTGGATGCTAGAGCGCAAATGCTGGGATGCACATAGGAGTCGAGGCTGGGAGATAGCTGTGCAACCTGGAAAGTCACAGTGCAGAGTGACAGTGACATCCAGGCCCATGGGAACAAAGAAGCTGCTCCCAATTCAGCAATGTGCTGTTGCAGAGCAGCTGAAGGGCTGGAGAAGACCCTGCAGGACTCACGCAGCCGGCCCTGCTGAGAACAGATGCCGGTGGCTGAGCTGCCTTCCTCCAGCTCTGAGTTTCAAAGGCACAAGCTGTGTTCTCCCCATGTTTTGCCCAAGTATTTGAGGATCAGGGAGGCATTCAGCCTCACTAACCTTCCAGTGGTATGAAAACTGCAGAGGAAAAGGACAGCTGGAATTCTTCCTCCCATGCACACTGACCTAGGGCAAAGTCATCTGAACACACTGGAGACATGGTGAGTGCTGACTTTTGGAGGAATTGCTCAGGATCTAACATGGACCTGCTGGAGAGAGTCCAGAGAAGGCCACAGAAAACATCAGAGGGCTGGAACACCTGTCCTACAAATACAGGCTGAGAGAGCAGCAGTTGCTCAGCCTGGAGAAGAGAAGGCTCCAGGGTGACCTTTTAGCACCTTCCAGTACCTAAAGGGACTCCAAGAGAGCTGGAGAGGGACTCTTTACAAGGGCATGGAGTGGTGGGACAGAAGGGAAAGGTTTTAAACTAAGGTATTAGATATTAATGAATGCAATTCATTAATTATGCAATGAAACTGGTGAAATACAGGTTGCCCAGAGAGGCAGCAGATGCCCCACCCCTGGAAGTGTTCAAGGTCAGGTTGGGTGGGGCTTCGAACAACCTGCTCTAGTTGAAGATGTCCCTGCTTGCTGCAGGGGGTTGCACTGCGTGACCTTTAAAGATCCCTTCAAATCCAAATTATTCTATGATTCTGTGATACCTCTAGGAAGTATATTTCTAGCCCCTACTTTCTGGTAGTATTTATATTTTTGGCAAGACTATGGTGTTATTGTGAGAATCAAGCAGATGGGGGAGGAGATCGGGTCTGTGCCCTGCCCTCACCCTGCCATTGTGCTCCTGCACTGGCTGCCCCTCCTCCAACAACACAGAGGGAACGAGGTGAGCCAGGCCAGAGCCATAAATCCCACTGGAGGAGTCTCACCTGTGAAATGAACTGGGTCACATGTCCATAGGAGGAAGTTTCTAACATAAAGCACAATGAGGTGTTGCTGTCCAGGAAGTATACACAGGACAGAAATACTAGCTCATTTGAAGAGACATCTTCATTTGTGCTGCACTGTTTGGATGAGTTGAACTGCAAGGGAAAGAGTAATTCAAACGAAACAAGTAGGGTTGAATGTAGAAAAATAAATTTGCATCTCTGAACAATTTTGATCTACCCATTATTTGAATTGTCAGGGTCCAGAACAGATGTGTTGACTCAGCTGTAACAATGTCGAAGTGCAGCCTCCTTGGCCAGGTTCGGCAGTCCTAATGTAGGCACGTCGTGCTCTCTTAGACAACCAGGATATGCTGCCTTGCCTCTGCTGGCCTCTCTGGAAGAGGACAGGTTTATCCTGGGTCCTGTGTCAGATCTGCCAGCCCCATGTAGATGTCTAGGGGCCCTAAGATACCTAGTACGAGCATCAGGTAATTTTGTGTACAGGGGAAGATGGAGAAACTGGACTGAATCCATCCTCCAGGCTCCTTGAGCAGTGATGGAAAGGTGTGTGTCTGCAACACCTTTCTCTAGAGGAATCTCCCTTCAGAGGTACATTTCTCATGACTGCCTTGCTCTGGGACATTGCTCAGTTGGTGGCCTGGTCCAACTCAGCCTGGTCCAGGGGACATGACAAGCAGTGAAGGGACACAGAGCAGCAAGGCTGCACAGCACATGGGAAAAGGCTCCCGGGCAGGCAGTGTTCCCAAACCACAACCCACTTGCACCAGGGACTGCTCTCCTCCCCCACCACAAATTTTCTGGGGTACGAAATGTCAGGAGAAAGGTTTGGTATTGTCTTTTTATCTTATTTTTGTTCACAGCCCCTGAGGGAGCATTAGCACTTTGCAATTGCTTTTCCCTGTTCTTCTGTCATCTGTGGGTATTTCCATTACACACTTGCCCTGAGGCCATCAGACTCAGCTTCCAGCCCTGAGGGCATCTCCACCTGGTAATGAGCAGTGGAGGGAGGACATTTTCAGAGGACAAGATGCTTGGATTTTACAGAGACAGGGAGTGATCAGCAAACTGTAGCATTAGCCCTATTCACAGGTTGCAAGTGCTTGCAGAGAGCAGCAGGAAGCCTGGGAAGAGCCTAGGGAGGGAGGACAGGCTGAGCTGTGGCCCTGCAGACGGTGGCCAGCAGGTCTACGTGCTTGTGCAGTTCGAAATCTTTGGTCCCTTCTATCCAGCAGCTCAGACCTTGTTTCAGCAGATACTGTGGTGACTTCTGGGCCGTGGGCAAGCAGCTACTGATTTACGGCCATTTCCTTCAGGAAGGGGCTGTCACTTTCCCTTCATCTGCATTCGTGAAGACTCTGATGGAATGCATACAGCAAGCAGGAGACACAGAGCTTTCTTAATGGTGTCAAGAAAGGATGTTTTCCAGATCCAATGAAGCTCCATATTTATGACTCTGGTTCTTCTGAGATAAGGAAAATGTGAATCCAAACCCTCACCCTCGCAGAGCAAGCTGAGAACTGAACCCAGACCACCTGCACGCCAGGAGAGTGCTCCATGGACCAGCGTGTTATGACAGAAGTGGGTAACACCCCTAAACCACTGCAGGTGGAGAAACCCAAACCTGCTACCACGGATAAATTAAGCTCCAAGGATACCTAACAAAACATCTCTGGAGATCCAGCAGCTCAGCAGGCTCGGGAATCCAGATGGACTGAACTTCTCCTGCAGAGCAGCCCGCTCTGGGCCTGTGTGGGAGAGATCCAATCTCTTGGGCAACAGAAGTGAGGTCCCTCCAGAGGGTATTTGTGTTTAGCACAAGGCAGCAGCCCAAGCAGAGAGCTGGGGTGCCTGGCAGCACAGTGCTGGACTAATTTCTGCACGTCATGCTTCAAGCTCTGAAACCTCATTTAAATCTAGTCCCCAGTTATGGATCTCTTGCAGGTCCTGCCCTTCTGCTTCCTGTGCTGGATAGTGACATATTGGTGCATTCCTTATCCCGCACACTTTCTGCGTTGAACAGGAATTTGCTACTGGTACCAGAAACAAAAATAAAGCTAACCAAAAATATCTGCCACAAGAAGTATTTTGGCTTTGTAGGTGCAAACATATGGCTGAAATGAGTAATAGGGAGATTTCCAGCTGAGTTGTTCTCCTCTGTGTGTGTGCACATGTGCTTGCATCTGCATTTTTACTTGAACTGTTGTCATCTTCACTAAATATTTTACTATTTTCAAAAGCATGTCTTTAAAGGGCTTTCAACAGTAGGAAAGAACACATGGATTTTTATTCCTCTACTGCACTAAGAATAATTCACTTGTCAGATACCACACTGCTCTCTTGATCAGCTGGTTCTGCAAATAGAGAGAAACCACATCCTATGTGCACAGAGAATCCCTGAGTCACCACTCTGTCTTCTGATCCATCTTCTCCATGTTTGAGCCATGACAAGCCGGGGCTTTGGACTGGCTCTGCTGCTCAAGGATTTATGCCATCAGGCATAGTTAGCAGAATATAAAGGTTAGAGATACAGTTAACAAAATCTGGTTGGATGACTACAGTCCTTTGACAACAGTGGGACACAGTATGAAGCTTTTATTCTGTAGACATCTAAAGCTGTGGGAGTTGAACCCTGGGCTCAGAAGTCCACAGAACTGAGGTGGATTTCTCTTTCTGGTGGGAGTCACCTCTCCTGTGATCTTTGAGGCACCAAGTCCCCACAGAGCTGGTGGGGCCAGGCTAACTGATGTCATGGGGATTATGCTCCTCAAGACAAACTAAGGGCTAGGCATAATCTAAGGTGGATGCCAAGCAGTACAGCCACACTTGTTGCCTTCCTTGCCATAAATGCCAAGGAGGCCAATTCTAGCACGAAGTCTTGAAGTCCCTTCCCACACTGTGCTCTTCACCAATACCACTGCCATACTCACAGCCAGAAAACAGGGGATGGTGTGGGCACATTCCCTGTCTTTAGCAGCACTGGCCTCCTGGCTCACACTGGCTGCTCTTGTCCTCTCCTCAGCTTCCACTAGGATCAGGGAAACTTGTCCTGTTGATCTCAGTGGGCACTGGATCAGACCCAGTGCACATTCTGCACAGCAGCTGGTTTTGGCCCCAGGCTGGTTACATGTGGAATGGGCAGCATGATTTTCCTGTTTTTAAAAGATTACTAATGAAATGTCTGAGCATTATAATAAGTTCAACACAGAAAGTCTACACATAATTTACATCTTACTCTTTTTCATTCTTGGTGGGGGTAAGTAGCTGGCCATGAATACAAGCACATTTCTAAGATGTGTCCCAAACCCCTTCTTCTGATGGGTGTCCAGGGTTTAAAAATGCAATTTTAAGCAGATGAGTGGGATTCCCTTCTGCTGATTTAAGGGGTGAGGTTGCATCAGACCTTGCTCAGAGGGAAGGAAAAATCCCAGAGTCTGCTCACCCTTCTTGCATGCCTCTCTGTGTTTCCTCATGGAGGCATGCAGAACACTTCCCAGCCCCACTCCTCCTGGCTCTCTCCCTCACCAGGAGGCTGCTGTGCTCTGGTGTCAGCGTGGCCTCTCTGCTGGAGCTCAGGGAGTGCAGCAGCCAATCCGGCAGCCCAGGCAGCCTTCATCAATCTCCCTAAGTGTGTTCAGACTCTGCGAGGAACATCCTCACCACTCCTCTCTCTGCAATGACCTGAACTCCAGCTCTGCAAGCAGTGATCAGTGAGGCATAATGCAATGCAGGGCAGCCCGGAATAATCTGGTTGGCATCCAAGGATGTATATTCACTGAGAGGCTGAGGAGTGTGTCAGCATTTAGTTTCAGTCTAGCTGCACTTTTCCTGCAGCACAGAATCACAAAGTCTCCGTCTCCTCCTCTGGATTGGGACTGATTCTGCACCGGGATCCTCTGAAAAGACAAAGTTTTCCTCTCTTGTTATTGCTGTACCACCATAATCTACCAAGATGTGTGACTGCTTTCATCTAGTTCTTCCTAACTGGCAAGGATCTCCAGCCAGTGGTGGGCTTACGTTTTCTATACTTTTCTGTATTCTGCTTCTGCTTTCCTGTGCTCCGCTCGCTGCGACTCAGACTCCCAAGCAAACCCTGCAGCTTCTGGGGTGTGGCTTTCTCTGATGCTGCATGAATCAGATAAGGAAAAATAGAGTTAAGAAAAGCCTGTCGTTACCTCCTCTAAACTTTCCTGCGTATGTCGGAGCTATGCTTAAAGAAGCCTTTGACTTTGTAAACAAACTAAATTCAAGCTGTGTCTAAATGACCTCTTTCGGGTTGCATGCCTTAATTCACGAGCTTGCCCTTCATTTCCCAGAGTAGCAGGATTCCTGCATGATCCAATCCACCCAGCATTTACAATGGCTAAAGCTGTGCCGTGCAGTGTATGTTTGCAAATTCAACGTGTCCTATGCTCTGTATACGGTCTGTTGGCTGGACAACACGGCACTCTGGAAGCAGGGATTATTTTCCTGGGTTTCCCTGCAGAGCAGGAGGAAATTAGCTATTTAATCTATTTTTTTTTAAGAGGAAAAGATACACATTTTAATGTAAAATATTACTGAAGCAGAACAGTGATGACTGGAAGAATGATTTTAAAGAGTAATGCAAAACAGTGCTTAGCTGGAAGAAGAGTATCAATAAATTACAAATCTGCTCTTTAGTTTATGCAGAGATTGACCTGCTTTAAAAAAAAGCAACTTGTAGTCTTAAAATTGTGTCTACAAAAATGGCAGGAATCTGAAATTTCTACAGTATCTTTTTCTCCCTAAAATATGCAAAAAACTATGTTTATCTACATTCTGCAATAAATTTCCTTGCTATTTATTCTGGTAGAAGTTATAATCTACAAAACAGAGTCTGTAAGATTTTCATAGTCTAAAAGTGGAGCGCTTTTATTTTTTTCTTTAAATGCCTGATTATTTCTGTTTTCTTTTGTAAATAGTTTAGGATTATATTTTCCATAACAATGGAAAGTCAGAAATTGTTTGTCAGACTCTGAGTCCCATTATTGCCTAAGCTGACTTGTTGGAATCAAGGAGACAACTCAAGGAATAACTCATATCTCTCCACCCAACAAAAGATCCAGTCTGACTCTCTGCTGCTTACCTGGTGATTAGCTAAACCAATTGAATGGCTATAAGATTATAGCAAATATTTTAGGACTACACTCTGACAGTATTTAAATATGATTTATTCAAATATATTTGACATAGTTTTGGTGAAAATATTTTCTTTTATAAACGTGACTTTTCCAGTAGTGGCATTCTCCTAATGTTTGTCCGCCTGCACAGATTTACTGGTTTCGCAAACAAACTAGCTTTGTGGTTCTTACTACTCTCTCTATTTACCACATCAGAGGCATTCTTGGGACTTCTAGGTGCTACCTAATAGAAACAAATACAACCAGAACGCTAACAGAGCACTCCACCAAACCAGGCTTTCCTCACCGATTAGCAAAATGTTTGTGTTGATTTTTTTAGGCTTTTTTTTTGGCTAAGGTGCCATGAACCTGTGTTGTTACTTCCATGGCACCAGTTTTCTGGTGGTGTGAAAGGATGCTGTTGGTGGGTCACATTAGGAGGAGCATCTCCTGCACTGGGTCGTGCCATGGCACCAACCAGATCCTGGTGCCCGGGAGGTGCCAAGCAGGATCAGGGCCATGGCACCTACTACAAGATCCGTGCTGGGAAGGGATGCAGCAGGGAAAGATGGCTGCATGTGAAATTTGGCAGGCATCTGCTTTCCAAACAGTTATTGCTGATGTTTCCCAACAATGGGTTATCATCCTCAGAGCTCAGGGTGTGGCGGGGAGAAGCAGCTCTGTTTTTCTGAGACAGGTAGGCTGGCTGGCTGCCCAGGCATGTGATACAGGTTTGAGAAAGGAATATCAGTGTGGTGATGAGGCAGGATCATCTGAGCAAGGGTGGGGAAAACCACACCATGAATCCCACATCAAGCAGAGCATATTAAATGCCTTGTTTCCTCCACAGCATGGAAGGAAGGCTGGCTAAAAATAGGCTGGTTTTGTAAGCTCCCGTCTCTGCTGGCTATAGTCATCTGCTCCTGCTTTAGCTGACTGTCATGATGACACAGGTGAGAAACAGATAAACAAAAATTTGCCAGTTTTCTTTGTTAGCCAGGCAAGCACAGGCATGCACTTGGATCTGGCATCTGGAGGAAGCTGGGAGCATTTTGCAGTTGTTGATGAACACATTTTTTAAGGATAATTTTTGAGTCAGAACAACAAATAAGTAGGAGAACATCTCCATCAGCAAACTGTTGCAATTGGCCAAATCCTGAAATACAGAGGTCTTTCTAGCACAAATGTTTTCCAAACCTTTTCTTCACCTTGTTATGAGCCATGATCTAAATCCCCAGAAAACAATGGATGTAAAAGACTCCATTCACTAAGACACTGGAGCAAGTGTGCATGGCCTCCTAATTGCCACCAGATTGGAGCAAGGGTCAAAATAAAACATGTACCTTAGTCCTTTGCTGAATGGACACCTGGACCACAAGATTGCTGCTTCTCAGATGTCATGTTGATCTTTGTACTGTGTGGGAGTAATACACCTGAGATCCTGAGATCCTGAGATCAGCTGGAGCTGTGGAAGTCCCTGGTCAGGGTTCCACTCCAAGCTGTGACATCCAGAAAAACAATACAAGTACAGTGACATCCCTTCCCCTCTGTTCTTGTCTGCCATGCCAAAGGCTGTGTGTCCATTCCACTGTACAAGCTGCTGAATATGGTCCACAAATGCTGAGGATTTAAACCAAAATGCCAGCTCAGTTGCACTTTTTCTTAGAAATATTTTCTGAAGATGTTTGACTGTGAGCTGCAACAGCATCTATTCCAGCCCCATCAAGAGACAGAAAAACAAAAACTGTAGGAGCCAAACTCCCATCTTGGGTGAGGAACACCCTCCCTGGCTCTCAGGAGAAGCTCTGACCTGACACACCAGCATATTTCATTTTCCCTCCTTTTACTTCATTCAGTGAGAATACTGTTAAGATGACGAGCTGTTTCAGTTTCAGCAGACACTCACTCTCTCCCCAGTAATGCTTCCCAATGCCGACTCTCGTTCTACCCATGGTAACACCAAAATAACTGTGGTGCCAGCACAGATTGAAAGGGAATCTGATTCATCTGGCTCTGGCAGAGAACTCCCTGCCAGCATCATGAATCAGGCTCAGTAAATTGCATCCCTCTGGCTTCTCTCAGTCTTCCCTCCCTCCTGACGCATCTTCTTCCTTCCAGAGTTTATATTTTTAGTTATTAGTTTCACACTTCTATTTCCAACGGGTACGCATGGGCACGTTGGTGACTTATGAGTGCAAGTGGAAAAGAAACATCGGCATGACAGAGCCCCACAGGCAACAAGGCTTTCTTTGTCCATCCCCTGTCCAATGAAGGGTTTGCTGTTCTCCATCAAGCTGCAAGAAGTGGGGATGGTATGTACCCGCCAGAGGCACAGCACATTGTGTTTGCCACAGCTTCTGATTCATGTGAGAAACGGACATAACCCTGCAGCAAACCAAAACCAGCTGAAAAATGTTGATTTTTCTTTACTGCTGCATTTCAAAACTTCAAGAAGGAAGGAGAATCAACAGACATCTCAAGTCTGCTTCGGTAGTGCACTCCTCCCTGGGCACCGAAGTGTGATGCATTTCACCCAGCAGTTTGTGCACCATCTGTTTCTGTCCAAGGCACTCTGGCTGCAGCAGCCTCTTTTCCAGGGCCCTTGTTACTGTGTGAGAGGTGGAGGAATGTGAAGCAAAGGCCAGGGAGAGCCCCATGAGCCAGGGCCTCCAGGGCTGCTGCTATTGCTCCTCGCTCTGGCGACACCACGGGAGATAAATGACACCCTTGGTTCGATGTGGGGACTCGCTGCCAAGACAAACACTCAAACAATCACCCAGGCTGGGCTTGTCTGTACGGAGGAGTGGCTGCAAAACACTTCTGGATCCAAGCTTGCAGCACGCATGGTCACCCAGTGCCAGTGTCCCGTGCAGATGGACCTCGTGTTTTCCTCGCTTCCGTGTTTCCCATGGCACAGGGCCATGCACCCTTGTCCCAACCACAATCCCATCCCCAGCACGCCTGTCCTGTAGCATCTGCCAGTGCAGCCAGCACGGGTAACCTGGATGTGTGGGGTGCTCGGGGCTGCATTACTGAGCAGTGGGATATCGCCATGGGGTTTTGGTGGGCAGTGAGGTTGCAGGAGGGTTATTTTCTCCCTGGTCTAACTGAGAGCGCACCTTTGGGGATGATGTGGCAATGCAGGGGGTGCAGAGAAGGATAACAAGGAGCTCCTATAGCCAGTGTTGATGTGAAAGAAAAGGCACATGGAGCTGGTATTCTGCATGAGGGAGCTTTCTCCATCCTGGCCAGCCCATGCTGGAGCCCATTCACTGTAAGAAATTCAGGCCACCAATCTCAAACACCAAAGGAATAACTGTCTCTCAAGGATACACACCCCTGCCTTTATGACAGTAACAAAGACAATTACATAACTGTGTTCTGTCATGAGACACGGATGAGTTTGAAAATGCCAGTAAGGTCCTAATTTTTCTAGCCTTAAGCCTTTGTATTTACTAATAGTAGATATTACAACTAAATAGTAGTGTCTGTGTACCAAAACTTCCTGGCGTAACATTTTGTGTTGAAGTATCTTCAGAGCCATAAGAGTTGCACAAGTGTAACCTTTCATTCCTGTTTCTGCATTAGTTTGTTCCCCTACTAATGCTGCCAGCCCATGTGCCCGCACAGAGCCTCACCATGCAGACAGCAGCCAGGTCTGAGGTTGGAGTAATTAGTTCTGGCTGGGCTTCCAGTTTTCTTTAGTACAATATTACCATTAGATTTCTATCAGTGTGTCTTCCTCTGTCAGAACAGTCTGTACAAAAAAAAAATAAATCTATCTAGTTGTTAGAATTACTGTGGGAGAAGTATCAGTAAATTAATGCCAGCAAATTAATTGTAAATTACACAGGTTCATTACGCATGCACTCTTCTACCTGCATTTACTGCTGTGTTCATAGAATACATAAGAGACAAGAAACAAAACTGTTTCATCTGTCTTTCACTGCCATAGGATTCTCCATCTCACCTCAATACAAACTTATTTTAATGAAACACACAGCTGGGGTGGACTAGCATACTAGTCCAGTGTGAGAACATGATGCATGCTTATGGACCAAGAAAATTAAAGGAAACAGCCCTACCACCTTCACCCTTTTCTTAGGGCACAAAAGGCAGATGCACTGCACAATCTGGGAAGTTTTCCAGGCTTCTATTTTTTTTTTAAGTTCATGACAGCATGAAGCAGAATCCTTTAAACTACTGTGGCATCAGATGTGTTTCAGGAGATGTTCTGGGAATGTGGTTGAATGCAGAATAGATCAGGTTCTCCACACTTTAGTTTTCAAGATCTGGCAGGACCAAAGCTGTGCTTAGCTTGGACTGAGGACCAACATCAGTAAGTCCCTTTGGGACTCATTATTGCATTAGCATGAAAAGGCAAAATCTATCCCCAAATCCTGAGGGACCTGAAAGCTTGCTGCCATGGGCTGGAAGGGGAAATGTGATAGCCCCAGTGAAGCCAGTGCCATATGGAGTGGCTTGTCAGAGACGTTTATAATTCCTCTGAACCAATTCAACAAAACACCAACACCAAATCTGACACAACTCTGGCATGGGAAAGACTCTGCACCCATTCCCTGGCACCCCTTTTCCCAGTGGGATCAACATTCTGGTAAGACACGGACAAGAGACAGGGACTTTTCTCTTTTTTTGACTCCCATTGCTGAATTTGAGCCAATAAAATCAATGTGAGGTTTCACCACAGAGCCTTCTGTGGGGGGACTCTTCATATGTGCCTTTGAGAACATTGCTGCCTTCTTAGTGCCTCACCCTGAAAATGATAACCCTTGTCTTGTTGGGTTCCTATACTTAATTAATGGCTGAAAAGCATCTGGAGAAGGTAGAATTAGGTAAATTATGCAACCTAATTCCCAGTCTGATGATTGGTATCACTGTTCCCAGACTACAATCTCTCTTTGATATTGGAAACAATGGCAAGAAAGATGCTGACGACAGTGACATTGGTTTTGGCTCTGGCTCCTGGAAGGTACAGTCACCTCGTATCTTATGATCCCAGTTACACCAGCAGATTTACTCTGGATTCACACTAATGTAACTGGAAAAGGCACAGCTATAATTAGAAAACCAAAAAGGATTAAAAGAAGGTACAGAAAAAGATGAAAAAGGTGGGTCAGCATGGATCTGAATGAGCTGGGTCTGAAGCTGTTGTGAAGAAAAGAGCAATTGGTGATCTGGCCCAACAGTCAGCATTTCTGAGTCTCCAACAGCTGTTCTCCGTATTACACAGAAAGGCCAACAACATGATGGGAAGAGAGAAGCACGTGAGGAGGAGCAGGAGAAAATAAAAGATCTGGAAGGAGCCGCAGAGATCCCACAGATCATCAGAAAGGCAACAGTGGCATTAAAGGGAGGAGGAAGAAAACAGCTTAGGAAAGCTTTGCCATGAATGATCATGAAATGATGTCAAGTAACCTATAAACAGTCTCAGGAAAAAGCTAAATAGCAAAACTTTTTTTGTCTCACTCCCTTCCCCTTTGTGTCCTCTCTTAATCCAGAGTGACCTTAGCAAAACAGCACAAGAATAGCTGGGCTCCACCTAATTTGGACTAAGGATAACTCACCTCCTCCCTAACCTATTTCTAGTTCTTTGCTTGACTTGTGTCATGTTTGTCTCTTGCACTCTGATCTCTGGTATGTGCCACAGCAGGAGAAGTAGGGAAAGGAGAGATGTTAACCTTTTCCTTGAGAAGCAAAACATGACTGGTGTGAGGGGGAACACGGTGCCTTTTCTTGGCCTCTGAATAAGGCAAGCAGAGAAAAACCTGCCCTTTGCATGTCTCTATCCTGATTTCCAAAGGGGAAATATTCATAAAGGAGAATATGCTTCTCGCCACCATCAATCCTACAATTAAAATGAACTTTAGCAAAATATTTGCTGGGTTATGTAATAGAGGCGGATTACAACAGGCTGCCACATGGCTGGAAACTGCAGCTTTAACCCCTGGACAAACTGCCTTGTGGTAGGTAAAGATAAGTGACATCATGGAGCTGTAAGATGACTTGCATCACTTGTCTTACATGACTGTAAGAACAGTCAGGCTCAGATGAACCTTTAAAATACAGTTTGATGGTCCATCTGATAGAACAACTCCAAATATCTAAGGCTGCTTTTCTTCCTGATTTTCTTGCCTATCCATGGCCTTTCTGTCTTTCTCCTATCTCTCCCTCCAAGCAGTGTCAGAGCAGTTCCCCCCATTCCCCAGGTGCCTCTTTCTCAGGCTTCCTACTCTTTATGGCTGCTGAGGATGCCCTGGAGATGTTTCTCTACACCAGTGATTTTGTGGTGTCATCCTTTCTCTGTCCCTGCCACCCCTCCTGCAGCTGCAGGTGTCGATGGCTTCCTCTGCTGCCTGAACCCAACGATCTGTGCCAGGACCAGGAGCAAAGATGTGGCAGTTTTGGTTGCAGGGCACTGCAGAAGCCAAGGTACAAACCCTACTATGGTACTGACCTACTGATCCCAAGCCACCGTGTCCCTTCTGATGTTCTGTGCTTCAGCTGGATGAACCTGCCACAGGCAGAGACCACCCTCCTTCCTCAGCACACCTTCAGCACAGGCTTTCAAGTCTCTCTAGGTCTGTCCAGCTATTATTTGGGCAGCACTTAAAAACTGGAGAAGCTGAGCACTGTAGCTAGTTAGCTGAGCCAGAAAGGCACAAAGGATGTTTGAAACAGAAGAGAAAACAAACAAAGCCTTGGCGAGGACTCAAGGGCGAGGCAGGCTGGCTGCAATTTACCGCTCAACACACAGAGAGGCTCCTCAGGAGGGCTCACAGAGACATGGGAGAGGGGAGCACCCTTTGGGAAGAGCTCGCCCTGAAGGGCTCACATGATGCGAGGTGGGGTTTGGAGCCAAAGCCGCCCCCGCTGGCCCCACCCTGGGACCTGGGCGCATGAATGACCCAAAGCACCTCATCCATCACAGCAGGGACACTGTCAGCAGGACACCGGGAGCAGAACCTGCCCACGGCTTCCAGGTAGGAGCTTGCTTCTTGCAGCACATCTCCTTGCTTTGCCTCCACTGCCTTGCTCCTCATGTGTGTGAGAAGAGGCACCTGGTGCCCTCAAGAAAATGCAGTTTCTGGCTTCTGTGAGCACATCAAGACTTTCTACCTGTGTGTTAAGTTTCTTCTCTCTCTTTTCCCCAGATGCTGGGGTTTGAAAATCTTGTTGGATGTGTGCTAAGGTGATAAACTGGTTTTATTTCCTTTGTGTCTGGTGTTGCTCTCATGTCAAGCAGAGAGAAGTAGGATACCCCTTACCCTGACAGAGCAGCCAACATGCTGCTGGGGCATGTACATTTGCTTTCTTTACAAATGCCTGTAAAACAGAGAGTGGCAAGGAGCTTCTTGAAATGGTTATGCATCATTGAACTTAACTGGCACCCACCCAGACCCCCAGATGGGAGAAGAGGAGCTTTTTCTAAGCCCTTCCCACATTCTTGTGCAAATAGAAAGGATGAATGATCACCATCCCCCGTGCCAGACAGTTTTCTGGGCCAAATTCACACACAAGCGTAGGAAAGCCAAGGGGAACTGAAACTGGTGAAGCTCTCCCTTCCTTCCGCTCCTCGCAGTGACTGTATTTCATATGTTCAAATCCTTCTGGGACTGCTTAGACTGACTTTGCGTAATTATTTTCATCCTTGGATTAAACAGGCCAAATATGTAAGCTGGATCTCAACTTGCTGAGATCTTACTTTACACCATATTTTGTCCCTCTGGCATATATATTACACAGCAGCAGATTGCATTTAAGTAGTTTTTTCAGAATAAAAGTCTGTCTTTGCTTGAGGGTGTCAATTTTCTCGTAATTCTTGCTGTTCTGGCTTGTGGATGGATACTTCAAAGGATCATGGAAAGGTCCTAAATCAGGCATCTACCCATACTGGCTTTCAGTACACTCTGACTGACACCTCTCCAGACTTGGAGCATGCACAGATTTCTCAGCCTAGAGGTTAGGGGGAAGGTGTGACTTGATGCAAAAGCCTGTAATTACACCCTTATTTCTACCAACTGTGCTTGTCCTTCATTGCTTGTGATCACTGATGAGATGGACAAACTCACGGAGGTACCTAAACCTGAGGGATATCCTTGTTTTCAGAATGAGTAGACAATGACGCTTTTTGAAATTAAAGACAAAAGGATGCAAGGGGCTATGGGACCCCCAGGCAGGAGCAGTGACTTTGAAATCAGCTTTTAATTGCCTTGTGAGACGCCAGTAGGTACAGGAGAAAGGGTGGCCATTCATTGTGCCATGCTATGGGAGGTGCTGAGTGCATCCTGTGCAGAGGGACAAAGCATTTCTGGGTTATAAAAGATTCAGTGTGTTCCATCTGTCACCAGGTCAGGGTCAGCAGGTACAGCCAAAATTAAAACCAGCATTTTTGATGTGCACCACCTTTCTTTCTGCTGGCAAAGTGCCACCTTAAACAAAGCTTAAATATTTCATGAGTGAAAATTACTTGCTCAGCAGACAGAGATTTCCAGGATTTCCAGGGGAATAACAATAGTTTTGAAATCACCAGCTGTGGGTGGTGATTTGGTCAGTCGGCCCTAACTTTTTATTTGAGCATTTGGTGTCTAAAGTGGGAATTCTGGTGTTTGGCCATCACTGGATACACCTTGGCTAAAAATCTTACCACCCAATTACTTCATCTACTATTAAGAGATGGTCAAAATCTTCCTCTAGGCTCTTCCCCATGAACTTGTGTGCCAGAGGATTTGTGAAATTCAGTTGTGGTGAGCAGAAAATGCCTGAGGGGCAAGTCCTAGCTATACTCCTGAGAGGATTGTTTCCCACTAGACCCATTTCTCCAACACTCCCTTCCTCCTTGTTCCACACATTAAATTCCAATTTCTTCTGTATTTCTGGCATCTGTCTCCAAGAGCTCTGGAGGTTTCCGCCACGCTTCTTGTTCAGTCCAGGTGAAGATGTGCTCTCCTTGGCTGAGCCTTGCCTAGGTCCAACTTGTACCTGAGCTTAATCCCTCCAGCCTGCCACAGTTCTTGCCTGCTGTCTCCTCTCTCCATCTCTATCATCTGTAGGATTGATCCCAAGCAGAGGCTGATGTGCTGCCATCCTCTCCTGCCCCAAGGATGGGTGCTCCTGGTAAGGATGTGTTCTGTCCAGAAACAATGAAGTCTTAAGGGATGAACAAGCAGGGCCACTGAGCTAAGAAAATACTGCCATGGTTGTGAAGGAAGGGCTGCTTCAGGCTCCTGTCTGTCTCATGTTGGCTCTGTCTGAGGCACATACCCAATCTTCTCTGCATCTTGGCGCTGGCACTGTCTGCTCTGCTGAGTTCCTGGTCAGTTTGTTCTTCATAAAGTGGCTGTTTCTTAATATTAATGGATGGCCTTGCTGGAAAGCTGTAGGTTAACATCTGGCAGGGTGACTTCCCTTTTTGCAGCTCCCTGGATGATGACTGTGGGCCTTGAGCTACAGATTCCCAAACCTGTTCTGGTTCGTAGGCACCCCAAGGGTGTTCTGCAGTGCTGCTCTGTTATAACTTGTTCCCTTCCCTCAAAAGCTCCTTGAGATTAAAAAAGTGTGAACTAAGAAAATAGAAGATTAATGCTGTACCTGAAACGAATCTCTTTCCCAAGATGTCTTTAAGGTCTCACCAAGGCTTCTCTGTGCAATTACCGAGAACCAATTAATCCATGCTCCCACTCCTTTGTCTCACAACCCTTGGTCCTCCTCTCTCCAAGTTTACTGGAGGGTTAGGTGGGTGCTACAGACTACAGGTAAATCTTTGAAGCTGTTGCTTCCATCTGCACTCACTCTCCTGCCTCCAAATCAGTGCAGGGAGTTAGATTTGCAGCTTGGTTGAGATTTAGGCATTTCTGAGGCTGTAAATAAAACACTGCGTGCAATATCCAGGTTGTCCGGATTTGCTGATTTTGCACTGGGCTCACGCTGCTGTTAAAAAGTGAATTGGCTGCCCTGCCTCATCTCTTCCTGAGTATCATGACTCACACTAGAAAACTCCTCTTGGGTTTCTAATGGCTTTATTATGGGGTATGCACATGCAACATCTTTTTGATGGTCTCAAGAGTTCGTGAGATGTGGCCAGTTTTTCAGAGAGACCACACACAACATCATAAAACTGACTAATTGGGCATTTGGGATGTTTCACTCCTTCATTCCTTTACCAGTTTTAAAGTTTCAGTTTGTTGCTTGGGGACTTCACATCACCTCCAAAGGCTTCTGGTATTCTGTGGTGCATGATCAGTTTGGGGATGGTTAATGGGTCCTTCATTGCTCACCAAAGGAATTTCTTTATTCCTGTAAGAAAGGAATAAAGTTGAAAATCCAGGAGAGGAAATTAATTCTTTTCCCAAGAGAAAAAAAATATCCATTTCTCTTTGAGTGAAAATTTTATATCTGAATATAAACGTGTTATATGTGTTTCATTTGCTTGTCCCTGTTGAAATTTCCCTGTTCTGCAGAATGATGAGGGAAACTTTTCAGCAAGGAGTGAGAGAATAGTCAGAAAAGCCATTCTGCAGCTTTTCTGTTGTGATTCCCTAGAAAAATGGACTATAAAAATATTCTAATGCAGGGAAAGAACAGTCCTAGGCCACAGCATTATGGATGTGGTTCCAAAATTAGTCTTGGAGCTGAAAATGATGGAAGCAAGGCAAGCAGAAAGCTGCCTCTGAGGGGGTCGTGGGGGAAAAGCTGAGCACCCTTCTGCAATGTGCCCAGCCCTTCCAGCTCTTCCTGAAGCTCTGCAGGGAGCAAGGGGGTGCTCTTAGTGTTTCTTACTGAACTCCCCAATGAGAAGGGCTCAGAAAAGAGCGTGAACAAGAAACCCTCTGAACCCAGCATAACTGCAGATGAGAGGGAATATAAACGAAACCAAACCTGGTTTAATTGCTGTTATATTGGGGTTTTGTGCTAAGCAAAATCTGTTCTGCTCCCTTATCCCCTGCTCACAAGGGAAGAACAGAATTCCACCTCCCTCTGCCATCTGTGGGAGGTGAAAGGCGCTTGTGGAAGCAGACATGGTGAAGGCTCACCCGTGGTGCACGTGCCGTGCCCAGGCATTTTTCAGGACTGAGAGAAAGACAAATGTTGTTGTAAATGAGATGAATTATTAGCCCCTGTGACTGTGCTTAATTCTACAGAACTACAGGCCTACACCCAGTGAGGCCCATTTTCCACACAGCATGAATCACTTGCTCGGATTTTGTGCTCACCAGTTTCACGTTTTAGTTTTCCGTTGCTCTGGCTTTCCTCGCGCGGGTGAATAATGGATCTTTAGAGCACACCAGCAATATCAGAGCGCGCGGTTACGGCCGCGCTCCGCGTAATCCCTTCAGACAGTTCGCAGAGCACTGGCAAAGCCACATCCTATTTCCATGCAGGAAACAGGAGGGGATGCCAGCCTGGCAGCTTCTCCCCTCTGCCACCCGAAATAGCGCTCAGGAGCTGAGTCACGCAGGAGCCCGGAGTAACGGGGGATTCCTTCAACGCAGGCACAATACTCAGCTGTGCTAACAATTACGGATGGAAATGGGCTCCAGGCAATAGTTTATCACGAGACACTCTGAGCCCTTTCATTTCCCTAAGTAAAAGAAAAAGGCAGCCCGAGGACTGACCCCGTGCTGTTTTCCCATGGCGCTGCAGGACCTGTGCTGTCACACTCAGCATCCTTCTCGTTCATGGATGCTGTTTAAAGGATAACTTTCTTCTCTTCTTGCATCCAAAAACCTTCATTAAGGACTAACAAATCACACTTGAGTAGGTGATGCTTGCAGTTCTGCTTTTCTGTTTCTCTATCACACCTTTTCCTCCGTCATGTATTTGCTGAATATTTGGAAAAGGAATAGTTTCCTGAAACCAGGATTTTGAGTTTGGAAATATGTAGGGCCAGTGCTGCTTAACTGAACCTCTCTCTACATAGGAAGCCATCAGCAGAAGAAGGTGATGAATCATGTGGCTTGTGTATTGGGAGATTGGAAGCCTTCACAGAGCTGCTTGTGAAGTGTCACATGTGTTTATTTCCTGAGTCACTCATATTACTCAGAATCATGGGCTGGGATGTGGCACGTGGGTATGCCCGGGCAAGAGCCCAGTCCAGGCAGGATCCTGCAGCTGCCAGAAGAGCTTGGAGGGAGCTCAGGACCGTGTGAGCAGGAAGGATCACCTAGGTGATACCATGAGGAGCACTACAGCCTCCGCTTGAGTTCCTTCAGCAAGAACTAAACAGCAGCTAAAAAACATATTTTAAAAATTCCCCACTACCTTCTGTCTTAACCATTCATCCACAGGAATACCCATTTCAAATAAAGGAACTTTTAGGGACACTTTTTCCCCATTTTTTAAAAACAAAGACGTTTAAACTAAGCTAACAAATTAAGCTGACCAAGCATGAGGTAGAGAAGAGCTACATCCCCTCTCCCTTCTTTTTTTGCTGTTCTGTTTTGTCACTGGTCAATCCAGGTACTTCTTGGGATTCTTTTAATTAATAACCTAACTTCTTATTTGAAACAAGACAAAGAAAAAGCTAAACTGTTGGTAATTCCTTATTTAGCTTTTCAAATTCTTTCATGAGCACTGTATAAAAATCTTTAAGATTCAGTTCTCCTCCCCAAATACATTCAATACCTTTTTTATAAAGGAAAAAATAAAACTAAAATACTTTTATTTATAAGCAAACAAAGACTGAAAACACAAGCTTGTGTGAGAGAACATTGTGGAAGAACAGGACTCACTGCTGGCAGTGTTCAGTTTGCTGTGATCTCAGAATAAATGCTCTTCTCTGCCCCTGACCCATTTTGGGCTTTCTTTTCAGCCTACATTTACAGGGTTTGCATCAGCAACTGAGAGCACTTCTGCTGTCAAAACTCCACAATATATATAATGTTTCTCTTTAAAAAAATATGAGCTATTCTCTCTCACTTCATTGATTCCTATCTATTGGCAACTGCAGCCAGAACCAACATAGCACTGTGTGCTAACAGTGACCTTGTTTACCATTAGCATCACTGAAAATTAAGAGAAATTAATTATTACACAGTGGATTTCTTCATCCAACCAAGTGGCTGGCAGCTGAACTCAAAAGCACCAGTGCAATGGTGGGGAAAGGTCTCTTCCAGGGCTCCTTCCTCCACACAGAAATGCTGCCTCACAGCTGAGTGCTTCAGCAGAACCCAAGGGAATCCTATTCATACTTAGCAAGCTGATTTTCTCTGCCAGGAGCATCAATCAATGTTTAAATTCAATTTCTGGATGTGTATTGAGGAGTCTGGCAGTTTCAGTAATATTTTACCTTTCTCTGGCACTGACTGGTGAAAAAGATGACATATTTCTCACCCCTGACTGAGGTTTGTTGCTGTTGTTTCCTCTGCTCTTCAGAGGGAGAAAGTGAGGAATGAAGCATTAAAGGGCTCGACATTGCTGCCATTAAAAGTCACAGGCAATACTATAGCTGACTTCAGCGACAGTAAACGGGATGAAAAGGCCTGAAACCAAAATATACACATGTGCCAAGACCCTTAAAACCCAAAGATTTAATTCCAGCTATAGGAACTGCACAGGACAAAGCCAATAGCATCACAAATGCGTTGTGGAAGGAGCACTCCTTTTCTTACTCCCTCTTGGCTGTTATTTCCCAGAGTTTTCCTTTCTAGGGCACCGGCAAGCCAGTTCAGCTGAGTAAGCTGAAATGCACATAACTGTGCTGATTATCTGATTTTACTTGCCCTGTACTTCTGGCTTTCCCCTCTCCAAGGGAAGGCTTTTTTGTGATGGGATGTTGGGCTTTCTGGTGAATTTTCTGTTGTTGGAAAATCAGTCTCAGCTCTGTGAGGAAGCAGACTTAGAAAACCCAGCTAGAATTAACCTAATGTATTTCCATCTCTCACTGATGTTGTTTACAGAGTGCAAGCCAGTCCAGAGTGGTGAATGGTATATTTAAAACGAGGTCCTCTAACATTTGGATCCACCCCATCACTCAACTTAACAGATACTTGATACCAATCAAGTGACTCACTTCATTAAGAAATAAACCCTGCTGTGTTGCTGACATCCTACAGCAAACACTGAGCCCCATTGTCATCTGCTGAGTCCTTTCTCTGTCCCAGCCCACGCCCTGAAGATGCACACCGAGTCTCAGGCACAGCAGCAGCAGTGACCCTGTTTTTCCATGGTGGTGTGTGCCAGCCACAGACACACAGCAACCCCTGTGTATGTGAAATACCCTCCCTTAATCCCCAGACCCCCTCTGTGCCCCTGCAACAGAGGGGCGAAACAGGGTGAGCTTTCATCATCCGGAGGAAAACAGTTTGTTTTATTAGCAAGACAGGAGCTGGTGCTTGCCTGTTCCCAGTTTGAGGGAGTTTCCTCCTGGTTTTCCCATTCACCTGGGCTTCTTGCTGCTTGTCAAAGGCAGCATCTGCCAGCTCCTGCCCACCACGCAGGACACAGGAACAGGTGCAAGTAACCCAGTAACAGGTGGTATTCCAGATGCCTGTGAGGGCTTAGGTTAAAACACTTTCAAAAAAGAAGTAACTGTAAGAAATGTGCCCCCCCGCCCCGTGCCCAGAGCCACTGCCTGCAAACAGCCCTTTCCTGACTGGGGCTGCGTGGGCACAGCCAGGGCCCCAGGTGAGCATTTACACCCCTTCCATCGCTGAGAGCAGGTTTCTTTGGACCCCGAGGCCAGAAGAAAGGGATTATTTCAGTGCAGTTCCCAGTTCCTCCTTCAACAAACGTACTCATCACTGGTAACCACCACTAAATGCCATGGAAACCCCAGGGCACATAGTGAGATCATCTGTCAGGACTCTTTTTATTTTAAGATCTTTGTTTAAGAACTGTTCTAAGGCTTTGGAGAGAAAAACAACAAGGGAGGGTTTCCACAGCTGGAATGTCATAAGCCACAGGAGCACCCACAAAAGGGAAGAGTTTATGCCGTTCCATACAGGAACTGGTAAAAAGGAAAAGGGAAAAAAACCCCAACCTTTAGTGAAGCATCTGAAATGTGTTTTGCTATAGCAGATGAAAACTTCTGTTTTTTTCAGTAGCATCTGAGCTACTGCATTTAATGATTATACCTGGCTTTTATTGATGTCTGCTTTTTGTATGAGACTTTTTTCTATTATACCATATCGGTGGCAATATCCTTCAACTGTCAATTTGATGGATTAAAGGAAAAAAGTGTCTTGATCAAAGATAGCAAATGTCCCACAGATGCTTAAAAGTACTTCAGAAATATCTAACTCAGTAAATGATTGAAAATGGAGAGTTTGGGAATGTTCGCACTTCGACAGTCCTTAGGGCGTTTTTTTTCCCCTGGATTTCGAAACGACAAAACTTACTGACTTTGTGACACCCAGAAGTATCAAAACTGTAAAGAAAAGTGCTTAAGGTGGCAAAATGTCATTGCGGAAAGAGAATCAGTTTGTTGCAAATAGTTTTTTTTTTCCAGGTGCTTGAGCATTACCACCTAGTACAAACAGGTTATTCATGGATAATTAACACCTATCTTTCCAGCTTGAAGAGCTGCTTTTGTTTTCCTCCTGTCGCTATTTGTCACTAATATTCACTTTTCAGGGAGAAGCCCGAGTTTTTTTTTTTCAGTCAGAGGTTTTGAAATAGTAAAATAATAAAGGCCCACGGTCAGCCAGCTCTGAATTCCAGTTGAGCAGAGAACTGAAAGCAGCAGGGAACGAGATGGTTGTGAGGAGCATGGATCAAATACTAACTTTTAGTTAAAGCCCTCCACGGCCCAGTCTGGAGATGGACGTGCAGCAGCAGCAGTGGGGGAGGATGTTGATGGAGCGGGGAGTGCTCAGGCCAGGGGGTGTGAAGGGTTCTGCGGGCGGTGGCTTTGTTCCCTCCGCTCTGACTGAGCCGACGTGCAGCTGGCAGGGCAGGAAGGCGGCAGCTCCCTGAGTACCGAGGGTTTTGTACGAGCCTTGCTGATTATAGCAGATTTCCCCCAGGGTCCCCCAGGTCCCCCACGGACCTGGGGGAAATCTGCTGTAATCAGCAAGGGCTGCGTTGCCCCTTGCTCTGGCTGGCTCCTGTTTTTCTGTTTCGCTCCGTCCAAGCTATTTTCGCTGCAGAAGGTCAATGCCAGCACTGTCAGGGCCAGTGGAAATGCATTTGGGGGACAAAGGGAGATGGAGCATATGCCCGAGGACAAAATAAAAGAAACTGTGCAGGGTGAATTAGTTTCCTTTTTCTTCTCATCCTGTTAGTAAAAGGATTGCTCTTGGAAATGTCTCATTTTGTTTCATTTCTAAATAATGCTTTCTCTGTTGTTGTTGGGGTTTTTTGATTATGCTGGTTGTAGATCTGCATTTTTAGGCTCAAAAACAATATGTATTTAGGAGCTTGGAAGAGAATATTTGAGTTTATGAAAATATACAACTATTCCCTGGATTTGTTTGGGTTATTTTGCCATGAGTTTGGATTTTACTACTCCAGCCCTGGATACCTGGCATTGACATTTGTTTATCTTCACAGAGCAGAAGCATCTTTCTATACAAAATATTATCAGTTGCATCTTGGTGTTAGTGCAAGAAGCAGGTAGTGCTGGTAGAACTTGGCACAGGCAGGTAGACACTGGAGCCTCTTTTGAGTAAATTCTCAGATGAAGAGACCAATCTATTTGGAGGACAGACTGCAGTTAAGTTACAAGATACATGAATAACACCCATTCACTTTTTTTGGGGGGGGAACTCATCTGAATTGACTAACTTCAGAAAGAGGTCTTTGAGTCCAGTCTGAGGTTTCTTAAAAGAGGCAGTGATGGAACCTCATTACCATACCTGGCTCTCTCTCTTTTTGTGAGGTTGCATGTCTGCCTGCAAATGGAAGAGTTTTGTGCAAAAAAAGTTGAAGCAAATAAATGAAATTAGTGGCCTATGTATTGCAAAAGAAGAAATACAAATGAATTTTGTGTGGCTGGCTTAAATACCTTTCTAATTCAAACTGACTGACTCTGAAATAGATAAATACATACATTCCTGTGTCATAACAAAATGCAGTCAGACAAAGCATGGGAGATGCCTGTAAATTGGTGACTAATGTTACATTTATTTTCCTCTGGGCTAGAACTGAGAATTGGTGGCCAGATGCTTCCACCCATTCATTCCTCTCATTGCCAGTCTGATGTCAGTTCCATCCAGTCTTCCACATCTTGAGTTCATACTGATCTTGTCTCTCCCTTTTTCTTTTTCCTGCAGTTCATTCTCTTAGCAGCCTATTTCTCTTTCAGCTGGAGGTCCTCAATTTTTTAACTCCTTTCTGAATTGTGCAGACAAGTTTGCTTTCTTTAGCTGGTCTCTGCAACCCAGTCTTATCTACTTGTGGAAATTCATGGCTTCATATTTTTCCCATAAATATCTGAAGATTTGTAACTGCTGAAAAGGAAAAATAATAGAAACGATCACCCTTGCATCCTCCACACTAAACTACAGGAATTTGTGTTCCAGAGCATGCTTTACTATAATCTCATGGAACACATTGTCTCTCTCTCTCTTTGGGTCAAAGAAAACACAGGAACATTCCCGTTGTTTTCCATCTAATTTCTCAATTGCTATTAAAGCAGCACACCCTTATGTGTAAGTCTAACATGAGTCCGTGCACAGGTCAGGGTGTGAATAGCACTAATAAAAGAAAGCTTGTGTCATTCAGTTGTGTGTTTGCAGCCTTACCCGTGAATAGAGAGAGAAAACAACCTTGTAACACAGGGAAGTTGGGAAACAGGGTTAGATGTGGGATAGAGAAATGTGAGATACAATGGTGCTCCCTGGCAAGGCAGTTGAGCAGAAAGGAATGTTTTTTAGTATTGCTGCAGCATAACTCAAAGAGCTTTATCTTTTAATATTTAGATGTCTGTCAAGAAGAGTAAACACAAGGGCTGTTTGGAGTGTTCTCACTGAATAACTCCTGCTGGAATCACTTGGTGAATTGGGAAATTACCAGTCTGATAGCATTTTTTCAATAGCTCAGTAGACAAACAGTGGATCTGATAAATATTTAAAAATAAACCAAGTGAGCATTATGAATTCCTGTCAGTCAAATAATGTTGAAATAATTTGACAGTCCCCAAACAGCACCATATTGGCTGAAAAGAAGGGAGATTTTGGGCTTGAACTTGTGTGGGGATAAATCTCTGTCACAGCAGTTGTCTTCACTGGAGTCACAGCCGCAGGGCAGCGCTCAGACATCCGAGCTTACACCTTCAGTTCTGAGATGAAACTGGAAAAAAGCCACTGACAGTGAACAGTAGATTTCCCAATACCATGAAAACGAACAGAGTCATTTCTTCCAGGTTTACGCAAAAACAGTTGGCTTCTCTCAACTTAGCCAGGAGTTTGTCTCATGTGGGCTTTAAAAATTCTTAAAAGATTGAAACAACGCCCATCCATATATTCAGCAAAGACAGCTGAAATGCAGCAGTGACTGGGGATGGAGCACACTGCAGCTGCTGCCACCCCACAGCCTGTGCCCTGCTGGAGTGCTGCTGCTGGCACCACTCGCTCTGGAGGTAGGAGACAGATCTCTGCATCCAAATGAACTGTCCCCACATCAGTCCATGATGTAGGCTGGCCTTCTTGTTTTGCATGTCTGTTTCTAAAAATATATGTTGTTTGTCAGGATGTTGTAAGATGGCTCAGAAAGGCTGGGCCTTGGTATAGTCCTAAAGACAGTGCACAGAAATAGGGATGGCAGCAGAGCAAGCCTGAGACAGCTCTTAGCAAGGTCTTGTTCCCATTCTCAGCCATCTCAGTTTGCTCTGCTGCTGTCGACTGCACCTCAGGAGGCCTTTTTTGCTTCTTGCCACCTCCATCCTTGAGGCAGTTGCAGGACATCTTGCTTCCATGACAGAATCATGGAATGTTTCAGGTTGGAAGGGACCTTAAAGACCATCCAGTTCCAAGCCCCTGTCATGGACAGGGACACCTTCCACTGGATCAGATTGCTCCAAACCCCACCCAGCCTGGCATTCAGCACTTCCAGGTGCCACCTTCTCACTTGTCCTGTGCTGACAGTATCCCATTGCTTCATCCTCCTTCACAGCCTTATCATCTTGCAGTGGCTACAGCCAACCTCTGCTTTTAACTCTTTATGTGAATGCCACACTTACAAGAAGACAGAGGTTGCAAGTGAACTGAATACTGGTTCACAACGTATTTAATTATATATATAATTATATTAATTATAGGTATATGATCACACATTATATGTGATTATATATTATTTATTTTGTATAGATACACAATAGAATCACATAATAAATAGACACAATTGCTGAAGTGTTATTCAGTTCATGTGCTGAAAGCTGTATATTAATTAGATAAAATTACATATAGTATTTCTAAATTAAGCTATATATGTGATCTGTAATTAATATATAATGCATAATTAGATGTAATAATATACATTAATTGCACAAGTTAAAGAATTGGCTTTAATACGAATACTGTAGTTCTGTGACACAGTTTTTATAAAATGACTGTTAAGTACCCGCATAGGATAGAGTCAGAGATAACACACTCAGTTTTCCTTCTCAGATTTTCAAACACCCTCTGTAGAAACCATGTGAGCCCATTCCAAGCTTGGGTCCAGAAATCCAACATCTGCAGAATTTCAGGTATCAAAACCTATTCAGAGCCAACAGCATAAAAATCCCCAGCACAGCATCTGCCTCGACACAAAATGAGGCTGCTCTGTAAACACAGGGGTTTCCTTCTCCTTTGGCTGGAGTGTTTTTTACCTGCTCTGGGGTGGTAGCTGGAGCAATCGCAGGACACTCCCAGAGCTGCTTATGTGTTGTTTGGGCTTTGCACCCTCTCTCACCTCACCCCCTATTTGACAGAATACAAACCAGGAGCCAGATGCTTCTGTGAAACACGGAAACCCGGGCTGAAATCTGTTGCTGTGGCTTTTTAAAGCTTCAGGGAGGAGGAGTCAAAAGGGTCAGTGGAATTCCTGGGAGAGGGAGGAATCAGCTGTATTAGAAATTTCTTTCTTTTACATGGGGCGAAATAGAAACAGGTGAGAGGAGGGGCTGGGAGTTTTCATAAATCCATTTTTGCTGGCGCTAAGCAGCTTCCTTCAAGTGTAGGATATCAGGACAGGGTGGACGCAGCACTAAGCACTGGCACTCCCACCTTGCGAGCCACCACAGTGCTTCACTTGGTGCAAGGACTGTCAGCTCAGCATTCAGGGGGCTTTCGGAAAGAATCAAACAGCTGACTAAAAGTGACAAGGAAAAACGAACGTAGAGAGGACACCGGGAGAGCCTTGAAGCCCGTTTGAAGCGCGCTGTTGTGACAGGCTGACAGACTGCATCCTGTGTGTGTGCACGCTTGCATGAGAATTTACTAATACCTACAACGCTAATTACTCAGTTACGTCCTGAAGCAAGGCTGGGAATGAATTTCAGGAAAAGAGATGTTTGTTTTGCGCGGGCGCCCACATCCCATATACTTTCAGTCCCGCGGAAATCGCCCCGCATCTCCACCCTGCGAGCGCCCGTGCCTGCAGCTGTAGGCAGCAGGCTGGGAGAAGACACGGAGCTCACGGGAACCCCTGTGCCCCCATTCCTCAGCGTCCCCCAACATGGAAAGCCTGACCAGCAACAAGCCCAGGATCTATCCCCTGCTCCCGCCTCAGCTGAAGCCGTACAGCTGTTGCCTGAGCAGGGAAAGGGATTGGATTTCACAGGCTGTGTAATCTGCGACAGTGCTCTTTGCCTTGGGATAGCAACGAGCCTCACCCAGGCTCAGCCATCCCCTTTCTGCCCGTGAGGAACGCCCCGGTCGACATAGAAGGAAAATTGTTTGCTGAATTTCTGCACAGCCCTCCTTCCAATTGCTGGAGAGAGAGGGGGAGTGAGGGAGAGTTTAAGGCAGGCTCTGCACTGGTGTTCTGGGCTATTTCAACTTCAGGGCAACTTTAGAGAACTTCAGTTATTTTTGGTAAGTTTTTTCCTTAAAACCCAAACGTCTCTCTCTCTTTCTTTCTTTCTTTCTATGAAATCTCTGATGTAGATTGCAAAAGTTTGCAGTAGATGATGGGCTTTTAAAAATGCAGAGAGATGTGGGCGTGAGCATTTTGTGTCCTTTGATACAGAAACTGAACTTTACAATTGTAAGGACACCATGTCCCCAGCTGCTGTACTTGATAAACGAAACCTGAAGATGTTGTGTGTTAAATGACACTGCTGGGGAAGAGTATGCCCAGAGCTACAAACAAGGTGCATCTCACCTGGTGCAAAGCTTTGCCTCTTTCTTGTGTATGAGAAGAGGTGAGATCAGGGAAGAACAAATGTATTCACCCTGATGAAAAGTTTCTGATCCATGTTTTTACGCAGGGGGTTTCAAGCCTCTAAGCTTCCCAAAGCTTTCAGAGGGATGTTGGTTCTTAGTGTATACACACCCCTCCATTCAGTAATCTCTATTCCAGATCATGCATGTTGTTTTTCTTACTTCCCCTGTCTGTATACGTAACCCATCGGGACGATCTCAAAGATAGCGAAACTCTTTTGTAGCACAAAGAGCCAATCCCAGTTGTTGGCACAGTGAGGTTGATTTCTGATGAATATGAGTTTTCTGTTACATGTTCTTCCCCTAGATATGTATGGATTTTATAGTATCTCTGCTTCTGTAAGAGGAATACTATTTGTGTGGCTGTTATATCTCAATAGATACTATTTGAATATATATATATAATATACTGTCTTAGCTTTAGGATCTCTGAATGGAATTGGAGACTAAGATTAACCTTGAAGCATTCAAAAAGCAGATCCATAACCTTGTCAGCAGAAGTTGGATCCTGGAAGTGCTCACTGCAAGGCTGCTGAGGCTAGTTCATAAAGTGCTAGGAAATACACAGGGTAAAATTATTCTGTCCACCTGTCTAGGTTCGGCCATGTCTAGGTCTGATATCTTTCTGAACATGTGAATACAGATGGTCAGAAGTAGAATTTTTAACTGTAACTACCTGTAGAGAAAATGAAAAGTCCATTCTCTCAAAGCTTCGATAGAAAAGAGAGAAAACATTACTCACGTGAAAGAAAAGACCAAAAGTCATTGCTAAAACAAAAATAACCATTATTTATAATTTATGACACAAAAAACACAGAAGGTTGGAAGACGTCTTGTAAGAGACACAGTACTTAGCTTATACCTGTTGCATGCATGAGGGAAAAAGTCTAAGTATTGCCTCACTCTTTCTTTTACTATAATAAAGAAGAACTATGAGAAATTTTGCAGTTCTAAGCAAATCAGAAGTAAAGCAGCTTACAACAGCCAATTTACTTCCAAAATCTAACCTAACATAGGTCAAAAATCCAACATAAAAAAAGTTTCAGATATTTAACAGCATGGGATGACCTGTTGCATTTCAGGATGTATCGGGGTTTATGAGCTATGTTTAAAAATGATAAGTGTGACTGGAACTTTTAATTGCAGAAAGTCTACAACAATGGAGTTAACAATAACTCTTCAGCAATAAACTGAAAACTATAAATCTACGCCGGGAGCTCTGCGGTGCTGACATGCTCCACGATGGCTGTAGCTTTTCTGTGCAAGCATGTAGATTTGTTAGCTAAAAACTGCATTTTACTATCTTTGGTGTGGCACTCTCGTAAAGTAAACTCTACTATTAGATTATGAGGCTTGTGTAAATCTCTGACTGAAGTCAGTTTGACTCTAGTCAGTGCTCGTAAGCAATCCATTGGGGATGGCTGCCTTCCAACCTCCTCTGCAGCGGGTGTTAATGTCTTTTCAGTCGGACGGGGCAGCGGCAACTTCTGGCAGTGGCTCGCCAGGGGTTTGGAGATGGCACGTATTCCCTGCTTTTAATTGTCTTGGACGCTCAATCTGTATTCACAGAACTATGAGGTCAACGTGCCTCCATTCGCTTTTGGCTGTACTTGAAGCTCATCACTGAAACAAAACCAGCAGTCTGTAATGCATGGTTAGAGGGAATAGCTGCAATCTGAGTTAACCTCCTGTTGACTTCAGGGGGTTCAGTGCCCTGTGCTTGGACACACCTTTCTCCAGGAAGCCACACCATGAATTTCACAGGCACTTCACTTAACATTGTCACTGTGAGTGGAGGGAGCATCAGGGCCTTACTGAGATATCATGCCTTACATGAAGCTACAGGAATGTGTATTTGAAGGTTTGAACCTCCAGATATAATCGGAGCTTTGAGTTGTTTTTATTCCTCAAGTTTCCTACTTGGGCAAAGAAGTTCATCCTATGCAAGTGTAAAACACTGAGGGATTAGAACAAGGTTTATACTAGGATTCCTCACATTCGGAGATCTTAATAATTAGAATATAAGGCAGTGTATTTGAAAGGTGTGAAATCTTATAATCTGAGTAAATATTTGAGTAAATAGAGTCAATCTATTTTTTTACATCTAGCTATTTTTGCATTCCATAATGTTGCTTACATTTGAAAACAGAAAAATATGCCCTGAAAAAACCCAGGGTTTCCTCCTCTGGAGAGACATCTCACTGTGTTTGTGGGCTCTGTATTGCAGGTACAATCTGAACCAGTAAGGCTGAGAAAATCCTCACCATTAACCTTGTTCGGAGTGAGGGGACCTGGCCCTCTGCACCAGCACAGGCAGACCCAGCAAGGGCAAGCACTTGCTCTCAGGCAGTTTGCCACGTCCCTGACCCCCAGTGCACCAACAAACTGTTTTCCTGACAACACTAGCTGACAGCTGCTGCCTTGTCTGCTTCCCTTAGGGGTAGCTTCCAGTCTGCCCAGCTGGCTTTTCCCTCCACAGCCAAGTGGTGGAGCAGCGCTGAGCGATGTTGGGGATTCAGCTCCTGGTGGAGCTAAGATTAAACCTGACCAAAGCTAGTTTGCCATCTCTCCACATGCTGCAGGAATCAAGGCAACATCCTTGTGGCAAGGAAGGTCCTTTGGATGACCCGCAGCTGTGCCTAGCACCAGTGTGGGAGGGTTATGCCTGCTTCAAGGAAAATCTGCTAAATTCACGTGTTTGCTCATTTCATTCCGTATTTCAGAGTCAAGGCTGGAATTCATTATTTCATATTGGAAAACAAAACCTCAGGCTAGGAGAGGGCCTTTCACGTACTAAATACTTCCTACCAACATGTTTACTTCCTGAAAGGGGACTATAGGTAGCCAAATATCTGAAAGTAACCGCTGACTTATTGCAGAGAGTAAGTCTGCAGTTTTCTGTCAAAGAAGGGGATGACCAAATGTGTAGTCCAGAGTGACTGAAACAAGTCAAAATATGCTAAGGGTGCTATGGTATGTAAATAATAAATAGGCCAAGATAATTGATGGACGACACTTCAGTAAGGGACAGCAGCTCTGCAAGAGAGAGAGTCCCAGGCCACGGTAATGGCCCAAATCCCAGCAAAATTCCATGGAGCAGGAATGCCAGTGCCTGAAGAAGAGCAGGCACCAAGTCCACTTCATCTGCCTAATAAAGATAGCAGTGTCTTCAGGGGGCAGAATTATCTGTTTTTCAGAAACACAAACAAGGAGATAAGGTTTATATGATTTCCAAGCTTGTTGATAAATGCTCGAGACTCCAAAACCACAGGAACTGCTCTTCACTGCTGGGCAAATGTTGTTTCTTCTCTGTAGTTAACAGAACAAACACTACCTGATTGTGACAGCAGTGGTCTGTACCTGACTTTCATAGAGTCTGAGGAGCAGCTCTTATCCATGCAGCCTTCTGATTTTAAATACCTTTTACCTGCCCACTGACCTCCCAGTTCTCTCCCCTTGAACAGTGGTGTGTTTGCAGCCTCAGCCAGCCAGCACTGAAAAGCAAAGGTTTCAAGCTGCACATACTTCTTCCCATTTCCACAACTCCTAGCTAAATACTCTAATAAACTGTTATAGATATAAAATATTCCACCTTGAAGTGCATCCTGAAAGCTCACACATTTTATTAGTCCAGGCATCCTCACTTTTCCTAGAACTCCCATACTCCATACTAGCCACAGGAAGCAAATGTCATCAGGTTTCCACAGGTCCTCTCTTAATTTACTTGCTGTGTGGTTTGCTCCAGCTCTTGGACCCTAGACTGTCAGCCAGGCACAGTGCTCTACTTTTCCCTCAAGTCAACACTCGCAGGAACTTTTCTTTCCCTTGCCTGACATCACTCTTTTTAATCCAGAGAATTTGCCTTAGCACTATTACTTGGGGGAGCGAATTCCAAAATGGGAATTTTAGCCAGAGTAGAAGAAACTCAAAGGACATGCATGCAGGAGCAAAAATTATTAGAGTTAGCAAATGGGATAGTAACTTTTCCACACAGCAGGAATGGCTTTAACTGGTGCTTAAGTTGCATTCTGAAGGGGGAAAATGGCTCAGTGGGACTAGGCATCATTATCTTGGAAATTAGTTAGAGATCAGCTTTTGGTGAACCTTAAAGAAGTTAGCAGCTCTCCCTCAGATCAGAAGATCAGATAAGCATCCAAAAAGATTTGGTTTGATTTTTTTTTTTTAATTTACTTGAAGACAGCACAGCGGTATTAGGTCAAAGGTTGTACTTTATGATCTTGGAGGCCTTTTCCACATTTAAAGATTCTATGATTCTGTGTGTGTGAGTTTATTGGAAGGTATATAAGATGAAGATCTGTGAAACTATCATGAGAAAGTTGGTGGTTTCAGTTGCTGATATTTCCTGATAAGAGCTGAGCTTCCCCTATTCCTGCTTCTAATATCAGCCAAAAGCAAATAATTTACAAGAAATGCCATTAAACATTCCCCAAATATTTTCATATGTGTCAGAGCTGATCTGATTTATGTTTCAGTGAAGGGTTGCATTGATTTTTTATATGAACTGTGTCCTCACACTCCTTAAGGCTGACTTTTTCACATAATGGGCTTGATTATGAGAAAAAAATTGTTTGCAGAATGAATAGCTCAGCCAACTCAGTGCCTAAAGAGCAAGTAAGAGCCCATTTTGGAGGCAAACTGGGCATTTTCACATGGGAATGATTACATGCAGTGCTTGGGTTCATGGTGATGCCATCTTGCTACTCAGGCTTCCCATGAACACTGTTGGGTAATATGTTCTTAGGCTTTGCTGTCAGTATCCTTTTTGGGGGCATGTCTCAGACTAGAAAATGATTGACTATGTAAGTGGTGTAAAACAGACTTTTCACACACAGGTATTTATGAGGGGACATTCCAGTGATCAGCAGAGCTGGATGGAGGCAGGGCCCCCACAGATCTACTATTAAAGGAATAAATTTAGTAATGGCACTGTGATCTTATATTTGTATTTGGATTATATGTTCACAGTGGATTTAAGTCAGTCTAAAAGCAATCTGTGAATGAAAGGGTTTGGATAGAGATAGCAGGAGAAATCATGTTTTTCTTCTTAAAATTATCCTTCCTCAAAGATTAAAAAGAAGCTTTTGGATAACTGTACTGGGTTATGCCAGGAAAGCTCATCACAGAGATTAGTGCATTAACTACATAATTATAATGTATACATTGCATGCTTCACCAACCAAATATATAAACCACATTTAGTCTAAATAGACCTTAAAGCCCAGAGAATAAGCCTAGTACTTTCAGATAAGCTCAAGCATGAATGTAATCTCTCCTTAATATACCAGCTTTTTTCTTAGAAAGAAAACAGTGTGCTCAGCGCATGTGACAACAAATCATCCCTGGGTCTCATGGTGAGGAGATCAGAGCAGCCATCAGGAGTCCCTGAGGAGCCCAAGCAGACTGTCCACAGCAACATTTTCCCGGGAGTTCCGCCCAGTGCTTCCCCCTCCTTCTCTCCCTTTCTCACTTTGTCTGCTTTTCTACCGTGGATAAACGACCCCAATCCTGCACAGCCTCTCACATCCCAACCTCGTGGCCAGCCCCAGGCCACGGGACTCCTCCCAGAGACCTGGATCATCATTTCCCTTCTGCTGCTGCTGAGCACAGCAGGACTAGGAGTGTGGAGGGTGTGGGGGTATCCCTGTTCAGACATCAGGCTGCTCAGAGGTATTGGAAAATACAGCATCCCAGACTGTTCAGCAATAAACTGAACAGGATCTCAGCAATAAACTGGCAGGATCTCAGCAGCAGCAGGTAGGGACAGTCTGGCAGCAGAAATGTTGTTTGGAGGGCGGCAGCGTTTTGTCTGGGGCCAGCATGAACAGATAAAAAAGAAAAACCAGGGAAGAAAAGCTCTAAAAGGAAGGAAGATTGTGACAGTCCTTTGTAGCTGGTATCTCTGGGATCAGTCTGCTTGGCAGAGGCAGTGTTGAGGGAAGGCACCCTGGCAAAAAGACAGGTATGGGAGCAGGGGAGCCCCACAGCACACACCCCTACCACAGCTTGCTGCCTCAGCAAGGCTACCCAAAGGTGCCTGCAAACCCTTGGGATGCAGTGATGAAGACAAAAACAGTCCCAGAGCAGGGACGGAAGCAAATGGCATGGAAAGAAAACCAGTGATTTGGGATTGTTTTTCAAGGGTGCTGAGAAAGCAGCAAGCAGGGCCACACACAGACACATCCAGCCACAGGACAGGGAAAACCAGTGTGGGTGAGACAACCTCATGCAACAAAATCCCCTCCTTGCCCATGTGGGCAACCACAGCATTTTCCAGCCCAGGGGAAACACCTTGTAGGAGTTGTATCAGATGCTGATGCCACAAAGTCATGTTGCACATCAGCAACAAGACACACTGCAGGGCGTTTGGGGTGTTTCTGCTGACCACTGCCCCCGTCATTCTCAGGTGTGCTTCATTGATTTATTTGCCCTCTTGTGTTTCTGGAGTTTTTTGCTGGTTCACATTCAGTCCCTGCCCTGCTCTGAAAGATGGGATTGGAGTCAGCAGATCTCCACCCTGGCGTTTGATAGGGAAGCAGCACTTTTGCAATGATCCCCCAAGTTGTGACATGCACTGAAAACTGCTCCTCTGCCAGCAGTCCTCTGTGTAGGGAGCTGCAGCTAAGCTCAGGTGCTGCATGAGCACCTCTCCACTATCACAGTTATTTCATGGCTTGGACTGACAAAGTTTGGGCCCCATGACCGCACACACAGGCACAGCCCACGGGCATGGGGCTTTCATTTGCACCGGAGCAAAGGGAGGGCAAAAGAGCTATAAAAAGCCATTATGAATGTTTCCCCTCCCCACAAATCCTTCTCTTTCAAATGCCCAGTAAGGGATGTGGAAGGAGGGAAAGCCATCATCCTCTAATCCAAAACAGGAGCTGGCTGTCATACCAGCACAAACAGACCACGCCAACTCCTCCACTGACTCTGCTCTCGTGAGGAGACAGAGATGGACTGCGATAAGGTTTTGGCTCTCGGACACACTTGGAACCATGGGGAAGGCCAGCCAGAGCCTGTGCATTCAGGGGAAGGGAGCTGGGACTTGCTAAATCAGCACTGACAGATTGCAGCAAGGAGCAGTGTCCTTGACCTGGCTGCAATAGCTCTGAGGAACAGGAGTGAGAGCTTCCTGCTTCGCAGGGACTTTGGAGACAGCAGGAGCACAGGCTCAAATCTGTAAAACTGACTACTGTTGCACAAAAATGGCACAACCCAGGCATGTTTGTCAAGACCTATTCCTGTCATTTATTGCTGCTGCAGTCTGAGGGCTGGTTAAGGTCCCCACCATGTTAAATGATATACAGTCTCCTGCCCAGGTGTGCCTCGGGGGATTTAGAAGGTTTGTGTCAAGCAAGTTGAGCAAAATGGAAGCGACAATAATAAGGAAATAGCAGAAACAGTCCTACAGAGAAAGAAGGAAGGCCTTTTTGGGCTACATTTTTGTCTGTTTTATTGTCTAGAAGATCAATTGTAAAAATTGTCAATCGTAATAAAGCCCTGCTGGCTGGAGCAAAGCTGTGGATGCAGTTATCCATCGTGTGGGTTCATGCAGAGTGCTCATGGTGCAGGCACCTTGTACAAGAGCATCTAAGAAGCCCATGAGCTCTTTGACCTTGCCGTGTGTGGGATCTCCAGCTGCTCTTCTGCAGAGGAGCAGGAGACTTCTGCTCTCTGACAGGAGACTTGAATGCAAAATCTGGAGGGTATTTGTTTTCCAGTCAAGAGAAGTGAGGGAGTTTAGTGTTATAGGCAACCTGCAGGTGCTGAAGTTTTTGTTCCCACCGTCATGCCCCTTGAGTGTTTGGGTGAGAGGAAGATACAACATGAAATGCTGCATTTCTTTTTAACTTCTCTCCAGCTCCCCTGAAGTACCTTCAGTAGGCAGAGCAGCATGTTGGAAGTGGAGTTATAGCAACAGCAGCACAATACCTACAATCCCAGCTGGATTTGTATGATGACAGGTAGGAAAAATGGAGTGGCATTCACCTTGAGGGTGAGAAAACAGGAAAGTAAGAGTGTGTTTAACTGCTCAGAGACATGGACTTGGGCTGACAGCAGTAAGGATATTTTACTGACAGGACATGACGTATTTGATGGAAATGAGATTTACATTGCTTTTGGAAAATATATGAACATGGCCTACCACACAGATACCATAGATAACTTAATGAGCAAATTTTAAGTATTTGGACATTCTGTTCAAAAAATAAGCTGATGGGAAATGAAGGTTAATTAGCTATCAGTCTTTTGGCAGACCTGAGTGGGTTCAGTGAAACGTCCTGACAGACTTTCCTACATTTGAACAAAATAAGAAGGTATAGAGGCTTGTCTTAAATTTATACTTACAAAAAGCATGCTATAGCTTTTTCTTTTTCTTTTTTTTTTTTTTTAATAGTAGTAGATCAGTTTATTCACTGCTTGGTTAAGTTGCTGTTGTGGTTTAATCCCACATGTCAGCTCAGACCCACAGAGCCATTCACTCACTCCCTCACTCAGTGGGATGGGGAGAGAATAGGAAAAATGNAGCTGTGTCCCCTCCCAGCTCCTTTTGCACCCCCACTCTGCTCAATGGTGGGGTTGCTGTGAGGAGCAGAAAAAGACTCTGTGGAAGCACTGCTCAGCAATAACAAAAACATCCCTGAATTATCAACACTGTTTCCAGCATAAATCCAAAACACAGCCCTGTACCAGCTACTATGAAAAAAAATTAACTCTACCTCAGCCAAAACCATCACAGTTACAAAACTTGTGGTTTTGTAATTAGTGGTTCTTTGCAAAGTCATGAAGTATACGTATGTATACACAATGCGTATCTATATAAAAGTAGTATGTGCTTAAATGAGTTTTGCACTGATAGGCTACTTGGAAAGAAATCACTTTTAGTTGTCCATTACGGCTGGATTCAATAGAAATGTTGGCTGACTTTACTGCAAGCCTTGGAAACCATTGGAGTATTCAAGGCTTAGGCAGTCAGATGCCTGCTTTAATTTCTATTGACAAAGGAAAAGGAGGGATGAGTAAATGTAAAACATTTCCTTCCAGCATTGAGCTAAGAGAGGCAGCATGGTGCAGGGAGGAGGTGGAATCCAGGACATCTGGATTGTATTTATTGCTGGCTCTGCTGCTAGCTTGCTTTGTGACTTTGAGCAAGTAATTTTTTTTCACTTTGCTATCTTATTTTCTGCAAGGTGGGAAGAGCTCACCTGGTTTCACATGGTGCTTTGGGCAGGTGGAGGGACTTCCTTGGTGACCATGACCGAGATGGTTTAGTTGCCAAGCTGGCAGATTCATATGTGCCAGGCAGTGCTGTCAGTGTGGCAGAGGGTGCAAGGGGTAGCTGTGCCTCTTGAGAGCCCAAAGAGAAAGATGTTCATGAAGTAGCACAACGCCTGCATAACCATGTGTCCATAAGTACCATCAACCAGTGCCTCCTACAACCCATCACAAAGTAATTTGGAGCTGAAGTTGGGTTGGCAACCTCTACCTATGATCTCCTGTTTCATTTTCTACAGCACTCCAGGGGACGAGCAATTGCTTTGGGGCTAAATCACAGAGAAATGAGGTGGCTATTTTGAAATGGTCTCTGTATTTGTGCTTCCTGGACCCAAAGCTGTTTTCAGGTTCTCAGCGTGGAGGAAAGAAGCCTGGCGGCTCTCTTTTTCTTCTTTTTTGTAAGACACATTTTCTGCCAAATGTGAAGAACTCAAAAAGCATGTGAAAGCCAAGATAGAGTCATATATGGCCCTCTGCATGCCACCACGTCTGTAGTCCGGCAGTGATACTTGGGCTGTTGCTGGAAAATTTCTGCCTATCTCTTATT
This sequence comes from Tichodroma muraria, assembly GCA_013390105.1. Lineage (NCBI taxonomy): Eukaryota > Metazoa > Chordata > Aves > Passeriformes > Sittidae > Tichodroma > Tichodroma muraria. Next base: position 19,555 of record WAAG01018003.1, on the reverse strand, counting down.
TGCCTTCATTTCTCACTTTGTACAACACTGATGTCTTAGTGCTGCTTGCTGTATCCACTGATGGAACTCATGGCTAATGTACCAAATGCTTGCAATTTTTCTCAAAGCATTTACTCTTACCAGGTTGCAGGTGTGATTGTTGTGAGCAGTGATGTGTGCTCTGCGGGATTTTGCAAAATGAAATAAAAGCTGACCTCAGCCCATATCACAATCTGAATTAAAAGATGAATGCAATGTAACATGCCATGTATTAGTTTCAATGAGGCCAAGTGATGTCTGCTTGAGTAGGCACAGAATGAAATATCAATACTTCAGGGATTTGATTCTGAGTCATTAGATGATCAGCAGGTATCATGTAAGTCCTACTGATTTTTGTAAGCTTCCATTTATGGCTGTGTCCTGATGATCCTGGTGGGTCAAGATGTCTTTCATGAAACCTTTTGGAAATACCTGGAACACGAGAACTTGGGCGGACTTATCTCTCCACAAAGTTGTACGTGAACTCAAGACTCTCTTGAGTATCATACAGATGATGGAAGAACTTTTCAGAAATAGTGATAGTCATGTGCCTTTATGCACTGTACAAATCTGAGAATAAAGATGCAGTATTCAAGTCTAGAGACAGAGTGATTAAAATCAATAGGAAACATTGATGGGGACTGATCTGATCTATACACTCTACTGCAATATTACCCTTTATTTTTTTAACCTATGAAGGAAAAAGGTTTTTAAGAATAACAGGGTGACACGAGTATAAATTTTGCCTGATGTAGTGTAGCTTTGTTGTAAGCTGTCCTAGTTTAGGTGTCACTTCAACTGCATTGATTTTCTCTCCTCTGCAGGGTACATAATGTATTCTTCTTTTCACAGTAACGTATTTGGCAACTAGAATCAGTCAATTGAACTGGGGTGCAAGACACTTGGGTTCAGCCTCTGACTGGGTGGGTAACGCAGTCACATCACCTCTATGTCTCTGCCTCCCCCCCTGTCCAGCCCACTCCCCCTTTGGCTCTCTCTGTTAGTTTAACAGAAAGCCCTTTGGGGCCAGCATTGTTCTCCATTGTGTATTTGTACAGCATAATGAGGTGTCAGTCTTGGGACAGACTCTTGGAAACTGCTAAAGCATAAATGGTAATATAAATTAATTAAGTGAATACTCACGTCCTAGATGTCAAGGCTCGGTGTAAAAATTATCTCCAGTAAAGTGGTCTGAGTGTTTAAAAGTGTGATACAAAGCTTCTTCAGATTTCAGAGGCTTAAATCCATCTCTTAGCATGCAGCCAGGACTTCCTGCAAAGTTCTCTATTCCTGCACAACTCTGTGATGTGAAGTGAAAGCTCGATTTGAATTGCTGTGCGTTAAAGGCGGTTATTCCCACAGTTCCCATTTCCTAATGTTTTCCACTTATGATGTTCTTCTCTTTTAATGTTCATAGTAACTCGTGCCAAAAAAGGTGTTTCCTATCATGTTCTCCTCACATTGTGTGTTGTGGTTTAGGGATTTTTTTTAATTCCATATTTTCAATCCCCAGAGAGCTAAGGTTAGTCATAAACATGCTTTTGGCTATCAGATTCATGTGTGGTTTGCTATAGCAACAAACAAAAGCATTAGTCAGAAACTGGCATGAAGCTATAAACACATATTTTTTTGTGATATTACCCAGAGTTAGCTGAATTTATCTGGTACACTGTTGCCACACAACTGCATTGTATTTAGACTTTTATCTTGGTTGAATAGGAACCTCGTAGAAAACCTAAATAATAAATTGTAGACAAATAAGCAAGTCTGTTAACTGATGTTTTCATCTGAAGATCATGGCCAAGTTCTGCTATTGCACTACTTTAAATTCAGCCAAACACCTTCAGGACACACATTTAGATCAGAGGCTAAAATCTGAATCTATATCTATGGAATAAGAGGAAAAATATCATTAAAAAAAAAGTCTTGCTTTGCCTTGCTGTTTTCACCTCCATAATTCTACTGCAGCAAAATGATTAGAGGTAGGTGTTACCAGATTGCAGTGGATGGTGTGAGTTCACTGCCAGCACACTTGGAGCACATTCTCTGCAGCATGGCAGGGAGGTGGGCGTTGGTAAGGACAGTCTCTGTCTGGCTGTGCCTCCACAGCACTGGGAAGGTGCAGCTTGTGCAGAGCTGGTGTCTATCCAGCCGGTCTGGGCACGGGAGGAGTGAGTGGCTTGTGCAGCAAGTACTGGCTTCCCTGGGGAGTTGGTTGGGTTTGTAAGGCGTTCACTGAAATCCCACAGCTACACAGCTACCGGTCCCTGAGCCAGCTAGTTTAAAGGCTGCCCTGAAGGCTCTGCAGAAGTGGTGATTTTTGCCTAGGCAGAGTAGGCACATTCCTGCCTTATTCCAACCATTTGTCTTCTCTTCCCTGCACCTTTTCAGGAGCAAGAGCCCTGCTCTGTTTTGACAGCTGCATTTAATAAAAAACATATGCATGAAAAATGTGTTTTCCAGTATCCCCGAGCTGGCACTGCTCTGCAAGGAGAACTTAAACCTCCCTAGAAATTGTTCAGATACATTTTCAGATCCCTCTCTTTGAAAGTATATGTGTGAAGTGGTCATGACCTTCCCCGCTGCAGAGGTGTGCAGAGTAACATAGCTGTAATATCCACACCTGCCCATGTGATTAGAGTAACAAATCCATCAGAACCTCCTTGTACCAACCAGTCTAGAAGTTGTTCACAGGGCCAGTGGTTCCAGCTGCAGAGGATAAACCTGCAGCAACATGTACTTTGCACGTGTGTGCTTGAGCCCTCTGAGAATTGGCTGTAGAAGTTCAGGGATCAGGAACAAGACCTAGCATTGGCCAAGCTGTCCTCCAAAAACAAAGAGCTCTTTTCCTGAACCAAATGCATAGCAGAAGGACGTGCCCCAGGAGATCCTACATTTTAATTAACCTCACTCTGTGCTTTGCTTAGTGTTGTTGAATCTGGGTCCTACACACTTGATACCGTGGCCCAGGTGTATTTTCAAAATCTTTTGAGATAATTTTTCCATGGTAGATTTCCCTGATGTAGAAATGTAGAAGGACCTGTTGTTCACTTAGCAGGACTTCAGGAGGCTTTGAGTAACCTGGTCTAGTGAAAGGTATCTCTGCCCATGGCAGGGGGTTGGAATGCGATGATCTCTAAGGTCCTTTCTAAACCATTCCGTGATTCTATGATTCTCTGTCTTACTCTGGGCTTATATGTGGGTTTGTCTTTGCCCTTTTCCCATCTGTCTCCTTTTGCATCAAGCCCTGCACTTGATTTCTCTGAAAAGAAGAAGAGTTCTGGGCATTGGTCTTCTAAGATCAGCAGAGTGCTTTTCTTTACTCTCTTTTGGTCAAATGGGAGCAGATCTTCATAAGTGTTCAAAGTGGGATTAAGTAGTGTTCAAAGTATTTGCAATGAAGAAAGAAACAAATTATGCTCTCAGTGTAGTTGCAGAATTCTGTCAACACTGCCCCAACACCACTATATAAAGCAAATATTTCAGTCTCTGCTAAAACCCCATTAACATCTCAGTCCATGGAGGACTTGGGGACTGCAGTATTTAAAAATGTCACAGTAAGATGGTGGTGGAGCCTTTTGTTTTAGATGGGATAATTTCATGGTAACAATTGTTCTCCTTTTCTGGTGTTATTGACTGTAAGCTGTGCATAAGTGCAAGGAATGTAAATCCACCTTCCTTAGGAGAGAGCAGTGGTCTCTCTGCTGTACACAGAGCTCACAGAGAGCTGAACCACTACTCACAGCTGAGTCCTCACTGGGGCCATTGGGTCAGGCAGGGTGCAAGAGGGCACAGGTAGTAAAACACCGTTGGTTTAAAAATACTCTGCAAAGATGTGCAGAAAACCCTACTGATGGACTGAAGGGCATCTCCAGGTGCCTCCCATTCTTTCCTTCTGCTCAAACTCTTCACAGTTCCACAAATCAAGGTGGTCACTGCTATTCTTCAGAGTGGGGACAAGCCACTGGATTGTCCTCCTGTTTAACAGATTTAAATGACTCTGAAGAAGCCACCTTGCAGCAGGTCTCAAAAACTGTAACTGAAGCCCCAGGATCTTCCTTTTCCTTATACTTTGTATTGGTACAAAGCTGTTTTATTTCAGTGGAGCCCTTGATCTGGCTGAAAAGCAAAATGTAATTTACTCTCCCTTATGCATTAGTCTGAATCTAGCATAGCTATTCGTCAACAAAAACCTTACCATGTGCCTTTAAAAAGAATACATCCTGTTTTAACTGAGTTAGAAAATACTTAACCTGAGTGTGAACAGACCATTATGATAAAGTTACTCCAAGTATCTCATTTCCATTAGATATCATTATTTTTGTATTACAGAGAAGCTCTGGATGTTTGGAAATGTTATGAATCAGTGTTAGGGTTGATAATCAGATCCAAGAAATAGTCCTCTTAGTGCTTTCAAACAACTCCACCCATCTCAATTCATTCACCAGTTACTACATGGATGAACCACAGTGCCATTACTTTTTCACTATTTTAGTCTTTAACCAGAAAAAAATCCAGAACTGCAGTAATGAGTCTTTAAAGAAATTATTTCTCTCTATCTTTTATACTACTGTCTGTGAAACCCAAAACTGAAATCTATTTCCTTAACTAAACTGTGTCTTTCTTTAATCTATTAAGCAAGCATTTTGATTTGTTATTTTTGGGTGCTAGGAGGTACAGAAATGGAAAATCAGTACTGAACCATTTAAAAACCACATGCAAAGATTCAATTTTATTTTTTAAAAAATATAATGCAACAAAAGTTTGTCAGCATCAGTTTTTCCTTCTGTAAATTAATACGCACTTAAAATTTCAATGTTTTTCAGTCTTACATAATTATTCTAATTTCAGACAATGAAGATTAAGTTAACATATTTAATTTGTAAAAGAAGATGTGTGTCAAATGACACATTTAGAAAATGCTGGGGCAAGGTATATATCTTTTAGGGAAAGGTGTTCAAAAAAGAGGTAAGAACCAATGGGCTGAAATCAAGTGACAACATTTTCAAAAAGAATTTGGTATGTGACCAATTGAATTATTTTGAAATCTGACCTTTTTTTGACTGAAACCCAAGTTTATAGTCCATTTATTCAGATTTGAATTACACTGATGTGGGCAGAACTAAGCTAATTTATTTATTTATCTGACTCAATGGATTAGTTTATCTGTAAATGAGACTTTATCCTTTTGTAAACCCACAGTCTGCATCCAGAAATTCTCTCTAGTTTTAAAGAGAATCGCCTACCACACAAAAACAAGGAAAAGTGAGCTGTGCTAAATGCTATTTTGCTGCTATCAGTGTTTATTAACAGAAAAGATTTTTATCTTAGCAAAGTGAGGGAACTGTTAACTTTATCTTGATGTAAAATATTTTCCCATAATAATTTTCTGTCACCTTTATCCCATATCTCTTGTATTACATATACATTAAGGAATTTAAAAGCTTAAGAAATATTTTTTTTCTGTGGTGATTTACATCCAAACAAGTTGCCCAGGAAATTTTCTCTTGAACTGAAAACCTGTTTCCAAAGGCAGATATTTATATAAAAGCCCCCATAAAAGGTTGTGGGAAAACTACAAGGTTTTTTTCTGCATTCCTGTTTTGAGAGGGGCTGTGCCCAGCATACCAAAGAGACAGCCGAAGTAGCATCACTCCATTAATTTTGCTGTATCTGGGCACTTAATTGTGCACTGAATTTTATCAGTGGGGTAAGGAGAAATAAAAGTCTTCTAGACCATAAGGACCTTAAGACCATAAGGCTCATAATGCAAACTCTTTATATATGTATGTATGTACGTATGTATGTATGTGTTTATCTCCAAATACAAAAATTTTTACTGAGCATTGATTCTGATAAGGATTTTTTTAAACAAAGGGTTTGAAGAACATTTTTAGCAGTTTGGGCTAAAAAGTCTGTTTCTAATTTGGAGTGATAAGTGCCATTTATACAAAGCCTGCATCAGTTTCTTTGGGCTTTTTACAAAATGTTAGCAGTTCCTCTATTCTTATTCTTACCTTAAGACCTATTCTTACATAACAAATGTTCCTTCTACCAAAACCACCATGAATTAGCATCTTTCTTCAGTGTGTCAGTACTGGACTACCTTAAGAGACTGCTTGAGGTTACAAGCACTTCTTCTTAAGAAATACTGACTCTGTGGCCAGAGAAATTGAGTCTCTGGGGCTTGCCAATCAAGCCTACGCAGGCAGAGAGATCATTTTCCATAAATGCATTCATTTGATTCATTTATAAATCTAAGCAGGGCTGTGCTTTGGCAGTGGAACAGGCAATCTGCTCTGGTAGAAGCCTGAATTCTTGGAAGGGTGAATCGGAGAGGAGAAGGAATGTGGCAAAGTTAATTTTTGTGATCTTTATGGGCCTTATCTGCAATAGGCATCCACCTGCCCGTGTTTCTAGGTGAGTCATGGTGAGAGCTGAGTTCACAGCTGTCTAACAGGGAAGAGACAGCAGGAATTAACTCCTCGCTCTGAGAGAAAGGCAGATGTGCTGTGCATTCCCTTCCCAAGTCTAGTTTGTTGTATTGGTGAAGGGGCTTCTTTCAGAGGGGAAAAAAATGCAAGATGCCTAATCAATATATTGGATAACCAAACAGCTGCAGGGTAGTTCCCACTAGGGTTTCTGAAGCTGGTAAGCAAGTGAACATGTTCTCTCAAGTGAACTCTTCATTTGCAACATGTTCCTGAAGCCCTTCTTAAGACTCGGATCATCCAGACGGGCAGTGGTACTCCAGGAAATTTTATTTGGGTATCCGTAAAACTGTTTACAGCACGGTAGTGAATCAGTTGCAAGTAAAACCAGTATACCCCAAGAGATAAAACTGTTGAGAGTCCCAGGATAAAACTGTTGAGGAAAAGAGTGGATTAGACCAGACTTTATTGCTTTATTTGGCTATGAATTGCTAACTCACTTTCTGTCCAAAAGGGTGGAAAGCAATTTTGGTTCAGTTCAGGAGTTTGGGTGCACATAGCAAAAATTACTAAAAAGTGATTCCCTTCTCTTACCATCTTTGTGAGAACAGGCCCTGCAATCCTGGAAAAATCATAATTGATAATTATCAGAGAGGGTCCTGATTCACTACATTATAACAATATTATGCAAGAAAACACTGTACAAATTCATGCAGGAAGTAAAGCACAGACTGGAAACCCATTCTGTCACATAAAACCTGAGAGAGAGGAAAATTCCTGCCAAAGACATGCAAGACAGAGACACAGGGCAGAAAGTTACACCTACCTTCCATGCAAACAGACCAAAACTAGAGATGATACTTGTGCTTCTGAAACAGAATCATGGCCTAGGGGAAACAGCACCAAACCTCTGGCTGTCTGCTGGGTACCATGAGCATTTCTCCAGCTACTTTTTCACTCTGCCACATGTCGCTGTGTTTTAGCTAGAAAGAGGAGGGATGGACCAGGAGAGCCAGATACAGCTATCAGCCACTGCTGTCTGCTTTTGCTGTCTCTTTTGGACATCACTCTACTGATGTTCTTGCAATAAACTTTGGTTAAGAGCTTATTTTCAAAATCTCTGTTACTTGTAGGAAACATTATTCTGTTTCAGTAAAAGGTAAAATATCAGACTAATGAAATACTTTAGTTAATATTTTATCCTTGTAGCAGAAGAGTTACGTGGATCTGGCCAAACTACATTTCCTATATAGCCAAGTAACGAATAAATGATGATAGCTAGATGAAAGTAATTAACTCAGGCTCTGGGAAATTTCAGTTTGACAATTGGAAAAAAAAGAAAAATCCCCTGTGCTTTTCATATTAAAATATGACTCAAACTGAGAAGGTCTGTGCAGAGCCCCACCAGAGTGATTTATTTTCATGCTCTGAATTCTTCTATGGTTTCTGTTAAGTTTATCTTCACCATCAGAGGAAAGGTGGACCACTGTAAAAATCAAAAACTTCTTTCTGATCAGCCTTCCTAAAGGTTTTGCTCCTATTGAGAAGTGTAAGCAGGAATGCTTTTAATACTTTTAAATCTGTGGGCAGAGCTTATCAATAAACACACACTCATGGGAAAGCCATTCACTCTTTTCATCTGGGGGCTGTTAGTTTCTGTTTTTATGGTAGTGTTTATATCAGTTCTTAGTTGCCAGTGCTCTTACACATCTTTCCTGATATTAGTCAACCTGTAGAAAATGCTCTATAAAATCCTACAGAGCTCAGTATGGTCTTCAAGGAACCTTAATTCCCGAGACATTTCCCTGCTTGGATGTACTTTGCATAGCAGAGTACTGTTCCTTTTGATAAAAATGTTAACTTCATGGACAGTCCTCTGGCTGGGCAAGGAGACTCATGATTGTAACTCATATATATAACGTCTTCAAAAGGTTTTGAGATGAAATGATTTGAAGGCTTTTAATGAAGTACTCTAACAGCCAACAAGGGCAGCTTAACATACCAAGGCAATGAATCAAAACATCTTGTTCATGCCTTGAATGGAAGGAAACTATTCACACACGTTGGTTATTTGGGAGTAGCTGCTCCTTTAGCACGACTGCGCTACAAGCCCCTGCTTTCGGCTCCCAGGTCTGAGCTACATTAATCACAGCACAAGTATGCAGCCCAGGGACAGAGTGCAGCCAAGGGGCATTGCCAAACCAGTGCAAAACAAAGGCAGGAGTGTAGCTTGAACACCGGCCCAGCTGGTTCTGATAGCATCCCGCTGATAATAGGGCCTGTTAAACTCCTTCGGCAGCAAAATCTTTATCTTCGTTCCACAGAGCAGTCCTTTGTCTTCATCCCACAGAAATGTCAGGGCTTGCTGGGGAGGGTCCCACTCCCGGCACAGAGCAGAGGGGGAGCACTAAAGGCGCGGTGCTGATGCTCACTCTAACACCTTTCTGCGGCAGAACGGCTGCTTTTCCCCTGTGGCAGCCGTTCTGTTCACAGCTGACAAGCTGGTTCTTCTAGGTGGAGCTGCTCCGTGCCCCCGCTGTCTCGCTGGCAGCGGTTCAAGTGGAGTAACATGACATTCCTGCGATGGAGGGCTGGGAGAGGCAGCCTCCTCCGTGACAGAGTGCCCGCATCTCCCCATGGCCATGGATCCTGCCCAGATAGAGTGACAGCCGCAGCATTCCTGCTGCGCTCCGGCCATGCCCCAGAGCCCTGCCCAGCAGTTGCTGGAACTCAGTCCGTGGGACCTTGCAGGACAATGGAATAAATCCACGTCTCTGGAATGCACTAGGAAATCTCAGTAGAAGATGAACCTCTTGATTTTTATTTTGCTGGTGGTTTTCCCCAGCGTCACTGGAGCTGTTTACTAGAAATGCCATGAACCTTGTCAAGGTCGTGGTTGACGCTGCTCAGACTGTGTGAGGGACTGTGCTGTAATCCATGGTTTAAACCTCATGGCAGCTTCCTTTAGGAACACAGCACATACATAACAAGGTTTATTTGCAGACACTTTCAGATTCTTATCTTTGCAGCTGATGCTTACAGGATCATTTCCCTCGCACATTGCTTGCTTGGAAGTCAGGTGAACTTACCTATCTAAAAAAGTGCTCTTGAGAGGCCAAGATGAATGTCAGGCATGTGCATAGTGTTCCTGTTATCAAGTGCTTCCCTGAACTGGGACCCACGATTTAAAATATTCTAACTATTCTAAGTATGCCCTATTTCAACTATAAGAAGTGAATCAGAAGGGGCTGCAGGACTTCAGGGCAGCACTGCTCAGGCGGCTGTGAGAGCTCTGAGGGAGGAAAAGGAATCCCAGCAATTGTGATACCTGCAAGAGAGGGAGAACAAGCTGTGGGGGAGGAAGTCAGGCGCACCATCCCTCTGGAGAGAGGGACGTGGTTTTAAAAACAAGAATTCTGGAGAAATGCATTAGCAGTTACTAGCCATTCATGCATGAGGAATAACAGCCCCCTGACAGGGTGCCTGAGGGCAGAGGGACAGACAGACAGACCTGCAGGTACAGGGACTGATGGCTGCAGGAAGAGAGGTCTGGTACAGGAGCCAGTCCATGACAGCAGCCATGCACATCTTTCTTTACAACAAGATGTAAGCCCATGAGGAAGCACCATGAAAACTGCTGACCTACATGTATGAGTTCTTTAGTGGGTCAAACACAGTGCCAATAACGACAATGACATGAAATTATTACTGCTGTTGTTTGTCTTGCAATTATTCAGTCCTCCTTCTCCTTATTAATAACACAAATGAGGCTATGTATCCAGAGTGTGCTTTGCACTGTCAGAAAAGACCTGATCTAAAGATGTCCCAGCCTTGCCCACATGTCAAGGCACAAAGTTTTCTAGCTGGCTATGGACTCAGAGTTATTTCCACAACAATGCACAAACAGTACTGTTAGTTTCTTGTCACAGCTTAGAAATGGTAACTAGCAAATGCCAAAATCCTCATAAAGAAAAGGCACAGGCTGTGACTTTAAATAACAAGTGAACAAAAGCATAAAACTTTTCACCTGTGGACTGATATTTATCATGGATCAGGTTTCTGTTTGTTAAGAGAAACTATTTGTTGAAGTAACGTTGAAGTTGATGCAAGGCAAAGTAATATGCCTAAAGGTAAGATCAGGTTACTTAAAATCACTATTCATATGCAAATATAACTTTAGTACAAAATCTTAAAAAGCAAAAAGCTCAAATCTAAGAATTGCAGAGAAAGGGCTGTAGTCCTTTCTACAGGAAGGGAAGAAGCAGGGAAGCTAGAATGATCAGCAAAAGATATTATTGTTTCTTTTATTAATATTTCTGTTATTTTCATATACTGTTTTGTTTTATTTTAAAGTATACAGATCACAGAAATTTTATATGCCAGTGTTCCAATTAAAACTAGGTTTTCTTTTATACAATACATTAAAGTACATTTGATTTAAATTCAATGACACTGTCATACTTGGAATTCATTATATTGTATCAAATGTGATTTTGGAGACTGTTGCCCAAATGAATGTGAATGACCAAAAAAATAACCTGTTTTATTTTTTCCTTCTGTTCTTGCCCAAACAGTCCATCTGTGTTGCTAGGCTAAAGATAAAATAATTTTTAAATAATTGCATTTCAAAAAGCAGATACACATTTCAGTCACGTGATATGAAAATGATCCAGCCTATATAACTCCTACTGCTTACTTTCAAGAAATTCCCTTGTTCTGAAGTCAGTCCAGTGGCTATTAGAAGTAGTCACTGATGTAAATTCCATCTTGTTTATGAAAACATTTTGAACAAAGCATTGATTGTCCATGGTCCATAAAAAATGTTAAAATCTATAAAATGCTGGCATCACTACTATTCAGGGCATGAGAATGACATGCATATAAATCATAGTTTATTGGCACAGGTTTTTCTATTCAGAAATAGGTTTTTCTACTCAAAAAGAAGGCTTTGCTGAAAACATACTGTAATGCCCCTCTTTTATAGATTTCTTTTGAAAGTATTCAGAATCAGGAAATAATCAGAAGCAAATCTTAGTCCACAGTAGGAATGTGCAATGTCCAAGGGCACAACAAGTCTTTTATGACATGGGTTAACTATCGTAGAGGGGCAGCCTAGGCAAAGTTTGGGGAAATCAGGGTGGATGGAAAAGCCTCAGTGTGAAGCTTTGGGAGGGAAGGTCATCTGTGTGTCTGATGCCCCTCCATGCAATCTCACCCACATCTCTGTTAGCCCTGGGACAGTAATATGTTGGTTGTTTTTATTTTAGGAAAAGGCACTACTATCACAGTTTAGGAGAGGTACTGTATTTGCATTACTCCAGTTCCGGACAACTAAAGTGTCACTGAAGTTACATCAGAGTAAAAGAACAGAAACTGCAGTGAACCAGCCTAAGAAGTCTCACAGATGATTCTTTCCTGTTTCTTTTCCAGTAGCAAAATTATTGGCAGCCACCAGGGATCAATGCTGTCGTTAACACTGAAGTGCTGCACTGAAGAGCAAACACTCCAGCAATCCAAGCAATTTTCTGTTAAGTCATTCTACTGGACTGCAGGGCTGGTGGGTGGGATTCTCCCAAGTGAAAAATATGGCAATGCCACGAGACTAAGTCCTTACTATTTCTTGGAATTTTAGTAACAGCCATAAAATTTATTGTCGGCACCTGAATCTTTAGAAGCACTAGGCAAATTAAACAATCAAGCATCAATCCTGCAGCTCTCCTCCTCATATGAAGCTTATTAAAATACATTTGTTGAAGTGTTTCACGAATGGATTCTAGAATTTTCAAGCAGAAATGCTTAAAATCAGGCTCATAAATCCATGTCTGAATTTTTTAACAAGGTTATGCTAATTTTTCAGTTTTCTTGAGCTTCTGAAAAAAGCTTCTTGAGCTTTCAAAAGCTAGAGCTTTTGAAAAAAAAATCAAGCTAAATTTCAATGAGTTCTATAAGTTAAAATGTGCATTAAGATAATTTTCTAGAATTTGCTACAATTGTCCATTGTGGGTGAAGGAATGTGGGTGACTAGTGCTGTGAAGGCTAAAGGAGGAATAAGCCATGATGTATTCTGAGTTGATCCTAACTCCCTGGAGATGGAATACTGCAGGAGAGCTGATTATGATGCTGTACATATGGCTAATGTGGATTGCCTTCTATTTTATCAAGTTTGGAATCTTGACTCACAGGCTGTTATGGGCTATTCCCACTGGAAGCACACTATTTCCATTCACCTTAACAAAGTGGTCCATTACTGACCACTGGGGCATAACTCTTTCAAAACTTTGCCTGCACTATATAATTTCATCTTCAAAAATTCAAGGATAAAGTAAACGTAGGAGATCAGAAAACTACGAGGAGTGACCAACAAAATCCCAGCCGCTTTAACAAGAGCTTGGCAATGTGTGCAAGTCAGTGACTGCAGACATGACTAAGTCGTGCCATCTTGTCTGCACACACAGCGTGTAACGTCCAGAAATCTTGTGTTCCAGTCCAAGGATTCTCCGTTTAAAACAGAAAATGAGTTGCACAGTTCTTCTTGTCAATTGTTTTCTCTAGTTTTTGAGCATATTTTTATGCCAGAGAATCTGTTTAGGAGAGCCAAAACTATGTATAGTAATGGCAGTTGCAGAACTGAGTGTTGGGGAGCTAGACAGCCTGATGGCTTGGAAAAAACAAGCATGGAGACAGGAAAGAGACATGGTTATTGGGACAAGGGCTTGGGCATATGTGTGAATAGCTAGTGCATTAGGGAATATGTAGTTCAGCCGCACTGTCCTCTGCTGGCTAAGCCTGGATCGCTGAAAACATGTTCTAATTCATGCTGTTTTCATTCTTTGGTGCACAATTTAAAGCATTTCAAGAGAATCCTGCTTTCAGACAGCCCATCTCCTTCACCTCATCTCTGTCCGCCCTCAATACTTTCAAAAACCAAGAAAACAGAGTCTTTATGACTGTCAAGGTTCACGATGTTTACTCTCCTGTTCTTAAGAAGCGAGGAGGGGTTTCAGTATGGGGGATTTCAATCAATTTAATTTATTGTGAATTAGCAAACTGTTAATTACTGATTCTGATATTTTAAAGAATAAAACAACTCAGGGAAAAACACCTCAGATTCCCTCTGTACAGCTCTCCTTCCCTTTTCCTGGTCTCCAATCCCTCCAAGCCTTCCTTGTGGGCTACACTTAGTCGCTTTGGAAAGGTGGGGGCTGGTGCAGGAGACAAGGGGTCAGCAGATAGTCACTGCTTTTCTTTTTCCAAAGATAGCAGAAGTATTCATATCCAGAAACGTAAAGGCTTTTGTGAAGGAGAAAAACCCCCAGCTTGGAGAAAATGTAGAACTAGAAGTAAGCCAGATTTATAACCCCTGCCCAATGCCAGTAGGGAAAACTAGATGATCTTAAAGGTCCCTTCCAACCCAAACCCTTCTGTGATGCTAGGAATCCAGATTAAGGCAGGCCTTTCCAGTGGCCTGTGCACGGCCCTTGCTGTGCTGCTCCAGAGGGTTTCAGCTTGCAAGCTGCCTGCTCTGTGCTCTGTGTGGATCCTGCAGGCACCAACAGCATGTGTGCTGCTTTCAGGTTCTGGACGACAGCTGAGACCGGCTGAGACCCCGGGAGATGCTGATGCTGATGCAGATGCAGAGGATGAAGATTCTGTGAGTTTTTTAGAGTTGGATTTTTTCTGTGATGACAGTTTGGCAAAATGGGATCTTAAATATTTTGTTTATAGCTGGTCTTGCTGGTGATTTTCCTCCCCATTAAAAATGTTGTATTTTAGCTTGGGGTTGTCCTGCCAGCTCAAAAACCAGAAAGATGTTTCAGTGTAAAGGCATCTATTCTTTGCCGTAGTTCATTGGTGAAAGTTTACTACCAAGACTTAGCAAACTATTACATGGCTGTTGACTACAGTAACTTGTCTTTAAGGATTTAGACAGTTTAGGTTCCCTATTGTCTGACAGCAGAAGGAATAATGCCAAGTGCTTGTCAGCAGAAATTCCTGCTGGGACTTTTCCATGGTTTGCTTGCTTATAGAAGGCAATAAAGTTTGAAGCCAGTGGATGCAAAGTTTAGGTGTGCAGGGAAGGGATTTTTTTTTTTTACTTCTTCAATTATTACTAATTGATTTGTTTTCAGTCTTTTCAGTCTGTAGATACAGACAATACATAAAGAAAATTAAAATAAGCTTACTACTGTTTTTTGTCTCTCAGAACTCTATTCTTCGTGCATTTGAGTGTTTTGACATGAGAACTGTATTTGTTCTTGGCCTAAAAAAGAGTTACTGGTTATTTTTTATCCACTATGGATAACTAGAGAAACACTCTTAAAAAAAGAGTCACTGTTTAATGGTGGATGCTCCTTTACCACCGCTCATGTCTTTTCCACAGGTTAATGAAGTGGCAGTAGAAGACATTCGTCCAAGGCCACAGGGATCATCTCCAGTTTATGAGTATCCCGTAGAAGACGACTATTTAAAGGCAAGATACTGAACTTACATGCAGACATGGCTTTATCAAGTTGATTCAAGAGGCTTTAGCTCCCACAAGTAGCAGAAAGTCACATGTCATGGAATGGGACATTGTTGCAGCCGTATTGTCTTCCCGTCCCCACCAAAGTTGTTTCTATGTTCATCAATGGATTTATTTTGTGCTGCACTTGCTGACCATGTTCTTGTTTCTTGGCAAGAAAATGCATTTGACTTAATTCTGTAAAGGATACAAGGCAGAGAGCACAAAGAAATTACAGTGTTTTTCCTATTAGAATATATAACTGGCTTGAATCTAACTAATAAGTATTTCAAAAGTACCTGTACCTCTTCATTATTCAAAGTTAGAGATTTAATTAGTACAGCCATGTTAAGTAGGCAACAATTTAAAATTCATGCTGGAGTTGAATAAGTAACAAAAAATGTATGTTTACAAAATTGAAAGATGAACAATGTACTACATTAGGACACAGAAAAGCTCCCAATATCTTAAGACATTTGGTTTCTGACCAAATGCAAATTTTGGTAAAATGGTCTGATCTAATGCAAATTTTGTACAATGAAGGGAGGCCTTGGCATCTAATTTACTACTGGAATTAGAATAGTTAAACCTTTCGTGTGGTACATCGCACTTGATCCTGATTTTGCTCTGTTGCCATTAAAATCAGCCTCATTTCTTACTCTAAACCAGGAATTTTAACTGACTTTCATTGTACTTAAAGAACACCGTGGCTTCTGAAGATGAAATAATTAAAAATTATTTTTCAGCTTCAAGAAGAAAACAAAAAACATTCTACAGACAAATCAAAACAGAGTCATCCACAGGTCAGTCTAAAAGCACTCTGTAGTTTTAAGTATGAGCCTCATAAATAGTAAAATTTGTTATAGGACACAGACACGAATGGGTGGATAGAAGGAAGGACAAATGGGCATAGAATCTCTTTGGACTTGTTTTGACCAGGAGCTTCATGAATGGCCGAGTTGTGGCACAGGCATGAACATTTATTTGTCCTATTTGTGGTCCTTCCATAATTCTTTTTAGAATTCTTTCTTTAGCCTTCTCTGATTTGAGTGCAGTACAGCATTAGCTCTTAGTCTGACTTTTCTGGCCCACTGACTTTAATTCGAGTGGTTAACATCTTCACAGAAAATACAATCTTTCAGCCCTAAAAGTTTCCATATGTTTCACATTTTAAAATTATAACCTATTTTCCCTATGACCCTGATCCAACATAACCATAACACACATGTTTAATTCTAATTTAGAACAGAATCAAAACCACACTAAGTATATTCTCTCTTTTGGATAATCTTTCTTGAGCTATTGAAAATATACCTGAGAAGACTAATTTTTTTATTGTAAAACAACTTAGAAATCTTTAATACAAATGAATAAAAATGATAAATTCACATCTTTTTCTATCTCTAGGAGACAATGGAAGTGACCCTGAAAACAGAAGTGGAAGCTGGTGCTAGTGGTTTTAGTGTGAAAGGTGGAGGAAATGAAGGAATATTTATTAAAAAAGTACTTAAGGAATCTCCTGCTTCAAAAATATTTAGTCTTAGAGAAGGTACAGTCTGATTTTTTGTTTTGATTTTATTCTGTATCTTTAAATAATGAGATTTGTAGCTGCGTGATCTGCCATCTCTTCAGGTATCAGAAATAGTAGATTTCAAACCAACTAATGTTTTCTGTGAGCTTAACCTGTCCATATTAATAATATCTAAGACCACTTGCTTGAACAATAATGAAATGTGATGTTTTTTGTATACCCTAAAAAAATCAGTTTTCACTGGAACAGTGAAAAGGACACATAGAAAGTAGTATATACAAAACTAAAATGAAAAAAAACCACCACAATTGAAAAACTATATAAGAAAACACAAAGTAATTAAAATTATGTATTATTCCACTTGCAGGTGATCAGCTTCTAAGTGCTACAATATTTTTTGATAATATCAAATATGAAGATGCACTCAAGATTCTCCAGTATTCCGAGCCATACAGAGTCCAATTCAGCCTCAAAAGGAAAATTGCCGTGCAAGAAGATCTAGAACACTCTACAGCCCAGCACAAAAAGGAAAGGATAGGCCAGGTAGATATCTGATTAGTTTACAAAATTTGGCTAACATGTTATAGTAATGTGCTGTGTGTAAATAGAGAACACACACTCGTGTCTTCTTAAGATTTAGGCATGTGTTAAAATTTGCTAGCATGAATATTCATGATTTAAAAAAAATCCCACACAAAATTTGCAGTTTTTTAAATAACTTGAGTGAGACTATAGATTTTGCATAAATCCACCATCTTGTTTTAGGATGTAAAAATATTCTTTAGTAAGTCAGCATTTTTTAATTGTTAATTATCCACTGATGGAACAGACTTTGATGATCTCTTAATACTTATTTTCAATATGTTCAAAAATGTAAAATACCAGTAAAAATTTTTATCCAAAGCTCCTCCATAAGATTTTCTATTTAAAAAATAGTGTCTAATGACTGATATTTTGATAGACCTATGATCTCTTCATAGGTTTCCATCAACTTAAAGATTGTTTTCTTCATATACATATATATATAAATGCTATATATTACATGTATTTGTACCAACAGATATATATATAGATACATATAGAAACATCTGTTTACTGTAATGTTTTGCAAGGAATAAAAATCTTCAGAAATCCATATATTACAGTCCATTTCTTTTATGTAATTTCTGCCTGACATTGCATATTTTTATAATCTTCAGGATTTTTTTTATATAACAAGTAGATACTAGTAGTAAAAAGAACATTTTTCTACGTATTTTGTAGTATGTTTTTTATTTTCTGTTGCACCTATATTTAGGTTACTTCTAATCTTCTGACTACTATTTGTTCTTTTAGGAAAAAGAGCTCAGTGAGAGCATTCCTGAAGAAACACTGCATCTTTCAGGAAAAATCATTTCAGAAGAAGACAGGGAAACATTAATTGTAAGCCAAAGAGTAGGAAGAAGTAAGAGACCTAAAAAAGATAGATTATCATGGCCAAAATTTCAATCAATCAAAAATAAAAAGATATTGAGGCACAGAAGATCTCATAGTACATCAGATGCATATGAGCCTGCTATACAGGATATTTCCCCTACAAGCACAGACACAGAGTCTCAATTTCCACAAGAAGTCCATACCAAAGAGAAAAAAGGAAGCCAAAGGAAGCTGAGGTTCCCTAGCATTGGATTCAGAATGCACAGATCCAAACCAGAACAACAAGAGAAGCAGAAAAAAGAAATAAAAACTACACTGATCTCTGAAAGAGAAAAAATACATAAAGATGATATAAGCCTGGAAAATCCCGAAATCTTAACTGTTGAATATACCACATCTCCTGCTAATGAAATGAAAACAGGGGAGGGACATGAAATTTTAACAAAAGACTTAAAAGAGATAAAAAATGGCATTCCGTCTCATGTAAAACAATGTGCTGAAGTTGAAATAAGCATTAAAAAAGACAAGGAAGCAACATCAAAATTTAGTGTACCTGAAATACCAGACATAACAACAGAGATACCAAAGCCCAGTTTAGAAATAGTTGAACTGAAAGTAAGCCCAACTAAAAAATCACCACAAGCTTCATCAAAATGCCGAAAAAAGAAAGGAACAGCAGATAAAAAAGATGGAGAAAGTGGAATTACCATAGACTCGATGGGTCACACAGCTAAAGGATCTGTGCAGGTAAAAGGCCTAGAAATAGGCACTGCTAAAGCAGAATTACAGACATCTGACACACTGGAAACACAAGAAAAACAAGCAGAAGAAGATACACAAATACTAAATATTCAGAAAATAAATTATGGAATTTCAATACCCAAAATAAAAGAGACAGGGACTGAGACCACCAAACAGGAAAGTGACATTCCACAGTCAGTACCAGAAAAAACAGCTAGTGTGACTTCAGAGGACAGGAGGAATTTCAGTGTGAAAACTCTTACACCAAATTCAGAATCAGAAGTGTCTGCTTGGAAAATACAAATGCCATCATTCAAAGTGGCCAAAGCACCTAAAACTGACATAAAAATAACAAGAGCAGAAAGCAGAGAGGACACAGAAAATAGGGTAAAAAAGGAATGGATAGAGGAAGATGGCATGCCAACAAATGACAAACCCTTAAACATAGAAATTGGAACGAAGACAGGAGAAAAAGATATAGAGGGGAAAGAAAGCAAATTCAGACTGCCAAAGTTAAAATTCCCTACATTTACCTGGTCAACTACCAAGGAAGAAACAGCCCAACCTGAAGTACAGAAAAGAGAAAGTGAAGAAGAAGAGCAAACCCAAGAAAGTGCAGAAGGACTTCAGGTAATTGGACCAAAAGAAGAAATTATGGATCATGGTGCTGAAATGGAAATAGGGATATCCATAGGCAAAACAGATATAAACTACACAAAACAAAAACCAGAAGTACAATTTCCAAGTCCAAAAAGAGCAATTAAAAAATCCTGCCCAATGGAAACAAACACTGAAGAAACAAACAGAAAAATATGGATTTCAAAACCGGATACTAAAATAGTAAAGAGAGAATACAATAAAAAATCAAAAGATGAAATGTCAGAAATTATAGCATCTGACATCAAAGCTCCCAAGGTG
>WAAG01017988.1:338-20506 GCA_013390105.1 Tichodroma muraria | reverse complement strand
ACTAGAATACAGCATATGGAAGCATGTAGGCATCTAAAGATGTCGATAGATGCCTAGAGCAGTGTGCCCATCTCCTGTGCAATGTCTTTCAGTTCAAGCAGGCTTCCTTCTCTTGGTTCCTCTCCAGCCCCTACCAGGAAAATTTCCATCTCCTGTCTTAGATGATTCTGCCTTGACAACCTTGTGATGATAGAAGAGAAATAAAAAACAGACTGGGTAAACCATTTTGCATGGTCTGGAAAGAGGAAAAACAGGGTGCAAAAATATAATGTCAAACTGCAAGGCACATGGGAACAAATAGGAACAAAAGTCACAGATTCTTGCCTCAAGTCATGGGGACAGACTTCCCCTGCCTTGTGCCTTGTGCTTGTTTGTGTTCCCACCTAGACTTTGAGAGCAGAAGTCCATAGAGAGCTCCCCTCATGAGAGCAATCACTTTGCACAGGAGTGACTGATGGGCGACAGCCAGAAAAGCAAGAACTACTTTGGGAACTTCACTGGATATATAGATGCTGTAGTCCCTGGGCATGGCTTAATTCTCATGCCCTTAAGGTAAATGTTGTTTATTAGATCATGGACACCTCTGAAGATGGATTCTCCATCACTTAGTTGCTCCCTTGGCCAGCATATGGCACCAAAGAACAGTGTTCACCATGTAAGAAAGAAAATATGACGAGAAGAAAGCTTCCAGACCCTCAAAAGGATACTCCTCTCCCAGCACATTGTTTTCTTCTGGAAATTCATCAAATGACATCACCCTGGCACTGTGCTTTTCTGGGAACTGTGTGGAAAAGTAGGCATCCGGCCAGGGACCACGTTCTACATTGAACTAGGCAGACACCAAAGGAGCAGTCTAAAGGCTTAGACTGCACTAAGCTCGTTGACTTTTCTGAAGCAAGCTGGAGAAGGTGCCCATAACCTTCTCTGACAGAGGAGCAGTGGAGGCTGTGACCTGGGGCAGAGAGCAGCCCTGTTTAGCTGAGTGGCAGTCTCTTGTCCCTGTTTGGCTGTAAATAGAAGAAGATATCTGTGCATGGATTGACATGAGTAAATTTTTTCAAAAACCATCATAGTTAAGATAGCAATGCTTTTAGGTGTACAGAGGGTGCACTTGCAATACACCAAGCTGTTAGCTTTTCCAGGAGGAAAACTGGAAGTTTTGCCTATCTGGGCAACACAGATGCTCAGGACAGCGATGTGAGACCCAGTCTGTGCACACCTCACAGAGCTCAATGCCTGAGCGACCTGTGGCCACATCAATGCTGGCAGTTTTCTTGCAGGACCACATCCACAGGGCACTGCAGTATTCATTGCTCGGAGTTAGCTGCAAGGTCTCCATCATTTGACTCGTGGTGTAATGTTGGCTTGGTCAAGAGCAACAAAGATAGAGCTTCAACAAGGAACAGAAGTCAAACATAAGGGAGAGGTTGTGATGGTGAATCTGAATCTCACAGAGGTGTGAGTGGTTGTGTCTCAGCACAGATGATAAATGCATTTAAAAGCTGAGGTTTTACTGTAAATTAGTGGTGCTTGACCTTCTGAAAGCCTAAGGCATTTTGAAATGACATGAGAGCTTTGAAGCCTCCTGTGCTTTTCAAAATGCCACCAATATTGGCTTGCATCCCCAGCCTCTGGGACTGCCAGGCTCTCATGTCAACCCTGGTGGTCTCCACTTTACTGCTCCAACTTGTCAGTAAAAACCTGGCTTCAAAGTCAGCATGCTTGGCTGTTCTGAGAAAAGTCCTGTTCTCGTGGAGGGAGTCTACCTTAAAGCTATTACTTCAACAGTATTACTTCCATATTTATATTGGAACAGAAAAAAAGAGAATTTGGCCTGGTTTAGTCACATGTGCAATTGTTATGGTTAATGTCAGATTCAGGAGATTGAAGCCAGGAAGATATAAAAATAGAATAAAATTTATGTAATGTCTGCTTTTGGGTAATAACAGGTTTTTAAAGTATGCTTCTTTCTGATTAAATCAAAACTTCTATTTTCAGTGAGGTTGACCTCTTTGTGAGACAGAAGGGCATGAACATTAGAAAGACAGCTCTAAAGAGTTTGGAACTATGAAATGAAATTCCATTTAAATTCTGTATGGTTTGATATTTTCCTACTGAAACAAAGACTTGTGTTCCCAGAGAAAAGCAGAAGGGACAATGCATCCTTGCTCCCAGCAGACTTGCCAGGAGTGCTATCTCCACCCAAGCCCACCCTCGGTATCTCGGTGTCTCTTATCACCTAACTGGTGCCCAGCAGTCACTCAGGACCTGCATTTCTACTTGATTAAGCTGACGTTCTACAACTTCATATCTTGTGAAGTTGTTTGTGTTGGGCAAGGGCTGGCTGTTCCCTGAGACTGGGAGAGATGGAATTCATAGGGAACAGGGTAGCAAGGCAGGATCTCACCAGCCAGAGTCCATTCCCAGCAGGGACCAGGGCAGCCTGGAGATGGCCAGAGGTAACCGTGGCATTCGAGGCCAGACCAGAATATCAGCTTGTGGATGGGAGTCAGCTGGGATGAAATGAGGTCCTGGACCGTGGGCAGGGTAATGGGACACCCCAGGAGAGACTGGCAGGGATTTCAGAGGTGTCAGTTCCCACAGGGCTCTGGGATGTTACAGGCTGTACTTATTCAAAGGGGAAGAAAGCATTGCGATCCTGGTCTGGAAGCATAAGTTCAGTCTACAGATATAGAATTAGCAGTTTTCAGCACAAGGCATTCGAAGGTTTATTTAATTTCATATGGGTCTTTATTCCTCTCCCCACTGAAGCATTCACTGAGCCACATAGACAACCTGTGTCCTTCAGAATTTTGTCTTGCTTTCATCTGTCTCCTAATGAGAACAATTTCTATGTTGGACTGTTTGGATTTGTAGAGTCTCAGTCCAGCTTTTTTGGAGTTTGATTAATACCTGAGTTGCCATGTACTGTAAAGTGTCAAACTTGCTTATTTGAAAAAAATTTTGTTACAACACATTGTAAAAATCTAAAATCTGTTTTAAGAGCTCTTTCAGGTTGACATAACACTGACAACATTTTTTCCTCTGTATTTCTGATTTGGACAATTCAGGCAGGCAGTTTTAAATTTTCAGGTAAAAAGCCTATGAAGAAAATGGAAGTATTATCTCATTTATTTGTTTTCTAATTTTTACAAACCTTGAAAGTGAAAATCTCATGCTGTTATATAGAACTCCAGAGGGTCTGTCCGCCTGTTTCATTAACTACTATAAACTACTATATATCTTAATCACAGTGTGTCCTGACAGGTCTTTAAAAAGAGTTTAATAAGAGGAGAGGAGAGGAGAGGAGAGGAGAGAGGTTTGTCTTGTCTGACACAAACTTGTCTGACAAAAATTTGACAAAACTTTGTCTGACACAAATTTGTCTGACACAAATTCACTTAGAAGAATGACAGTTTTTCTTGTGATATAATAACTTCAATTTGATACACATAATCATTTGTCAGCTTGCTTCTGCATGTACTGAAACCAAATGCAAATCTCTCTTTTATTAGTGGCATTTGATCAAATTCACAGAGAGGAAGAAAGAAAACAGAGCACAGTTTTCTTCCAGGAGGCTTAATTTCTGTTCCTCGATCTGAAATGTCTATTCCATGGCATTTATTTAATCTTACATGATTCTATTTCTTCACCAGTAAAACAACAACATCAGTAATATCAGGGGTAATACTGCTCTGTTGGTATAAAAGCAGGTAATTTCAAGAACAATTTTCAGATTTTGCTTTTCTTAAGTAATTGTGAAGTGCCATTTTGTATTTCAAATCAATTATCTCATGGGAGATTAAAATGGATAAAGTCAGCATAATTCTTGAAGTTTTTTTCATTACAGTGCAGATGAGGCCTAGCATCTGATAACATAGCATCATTCTGACAGAAGGTGTTTTCTCACTTAAGTTCTTGCAACAATAATTGGTCTGGTTTCTTTTGAAATCCACCCTGTCTGGGAAGTGTTTCTTTCCTTGGGTTCCTCCAGGGAATAGCACAGAAAAGCTACAGCTGTCAGTCAACATTCCACTCTTCAGTAGGAAAATCTGGCCTTCGTCTGGTAAAGAGCAGGCTTTACGTTGCATGTGGTGGGATGTGATTTCTACACAGTCTCCATGGGACGTAAGTGGGCATTCCCAAATGGTCTGAAGGTCACAGAGTGTTTAGCAACCAGTTAAATCTCATTTTCACTTTAATTTCCCCTGATCTCTGTCTGTCAACAAGTTCCACCTAACCTTGAATCACAGAGTGTTAGAGTCACCTCAGGATGTCCCCAGTGCAGCTGGTCTTCCCTGTGTTGATTGAGAGGCCGCTAGCAATAGCCCGGCTGGAGCCATCTGACCGCACAGCAGCACAGTGTGCACAGCCAGGAAGGGTCCATTTGGGTGACCCCAAGCTGAGTGGTGCCCCCCGTGCCCAGGGGGTTCCAGCTGGTTTGTCCAGACACAGCATCACAGGGCTTCCCGTGGAAGGAGCAGACAGGACGCCAGGTAGCACACGGTCATGTCCACGGGTGTCACAGGCTTGGGGTGCAGCTGCAGTGCAAACACCGCCCCGGGTAGTGGGATGGGCTGGGTTATGCCAAAATACATATATTTCTTACAGAGAGAAGGGATTGTAGAGAACCCTCTTCACAATTCCATAACCAGTGAATAAAATTCTCTGTTATTGTAGTGTCCAGAGTTTTGCTCAAGCTTCTCTCAAGTATCTCCAGATATAATTTACAACAATGGCAATAAACTCAGTGTTATTTTGCAGTTGCAACTCCATGGCAGCAGACTGCCATGAGCCTTTTTGAATTTTAAACAGTGACCTTCATTTAAATTTCTTTCTTAAGAAATTCTGGCAAGTTCGAGACAAGCAGTATGCCAGAATCACTTCTAATGATCTGTCCCCCGGAAATTTCCTTACGTAATTGTTAATACAAATAAAATATCTATAAAAAATAGGAGTCATGTAGGGCTTAGAGCATATCAGCCTCAAATTTCCATCACGGTAAAGGGTTTTGCAATTTCCACTTTAATGGAAACCTACAGAGATTCAGAACATATTGACTTGCAAATAAAGTTGAAATACATAAAACATGGAGAAGCCTTCTCTTGCCTTGGTTAAAATGACCTTTCTTTCTTTCTATTTAAGTTTTATGGAATGGAATCAAGATGTAAAACTGAAAAAAATTATTATAATTTAAACTCTTTCAGATCAGTTTAAGCAGTCACTTTTCCCTCAGCTGGGGCATATTTTCTTCACAGAAAAATAAGTGTATGTGTACATGAGTGTATGCACACATGCACATATATATCCTTACATTTACCAGCCAAAGGAGTCCTGTTTTCACTCAGCTTTTCTTCAGTGCCCTGGAGCGTGGTGGATATATTTTATGTAAAATACATTATTAACGATTTTTTTTTCTATTTGACTTTGACTGATGGAATTAATTTTCTTTAATTCTGATCTATTCTCTGATGGCCTAAATAACAATGTACTTAGATTTGTTTCTAGCTGATAAACAGTAAGCTGACATGCAATAAGCTGTTTTGTTGGTTTTATCTTTGTTTTAGTTATCTTCATTGGGCACTGCAGAAAGTTCTAGCTTGATATTTGTGATTTTGTTTATTGCTTAAATTACCCTGTCTTGGACAAGTAATTGCAACTGAAAACTCTCCTATGCTCAAAAGTCATGTCTTTCCTGCTTTCTCCTTTTCTACCTGTGAGAGACTGTGATTTCTTGTGAGTCTTCTCTTTTTCCTCTTTGGAAAAAGTTTCAATGTATGTCTGTTCAAATATATATTTATTGTACATGCATTGTAAAGCTAAAAAAATAGGTCTTATAAATTTATCAGTTCATGGGAAAGAATATCAAAACACTCCATTTGGACATCATTTTCTTGGCATAGCTGCTGTTTTTATGGTTTTTATCTCTTCTGCTTATTTTGTTAACACAGGAAACTAGGTCTCTGTGGAAGTACATAAGCCACTGCAGTTCCTCCTCAATAAAATTAATTGGTGTCCCAACTTGTTCTCTCGGGGCAATTATGAAATCAACCGCAACAGTCATTTCATCATGTCTCTGCTTTGGGCTGGATGTTACCCATGAAGGACTCTGGTAAATATGATCAGAAGCCCCTCTAGCCCTGTGCCCTCTGTCTCGGGCAGTGTCCTGCAGCAGGCTCCTGCACTGTTCCCAGGAATGTGGGCAGCACAGATATGCTTGCCACGAGGTACCTGCCTGCTTCCTCTGCAGCTGAGGTCCTCCAAACTGCGATACTGTCTGAGTCCTTGCTTTCTTGTCAGCCTTGTTGGACTCTTTATCCATAATCTTGGAAGGAGCTTAAACTCTGGCTTTTCACAACATTTCTCATAACTGGTAAATTTGTTAATTATGCACAGAATGCATTTGTTTCCCTTAAACATTTTTGTCCCCCTTAAATCTTTTAACTAATAATTTCATTTGGTTCCTTCTATTTCTTGCTTTAAGAGACAGTGATTAATCTGCTCATTAGCATGTTATCTTTCTCAGAAAGGTAGTAACATTATGATAGCCACAGCTTTTTCTTTGTTGAGTATTATAATTAAAATTCAAAATTCTAGTCGTTATATGGTCCACCAGATTGTAAGAGCTTCTTTTCCTGTAGCGTATTAACATTAGTAGACAAGATTGAATGACACACAAGAACAGTTTTCATGTTATGTCCTCAGGTCAGCATAAATCCATCATGTCTAACAAAAATTTGGAAGTACAGCTACAAAATATGCAGCTGCCTGAATTGTGCTATCTGGCCTCTGTCCACTGTAGCAATTGTCATTCTGCTTGACTTAAAAGCCAAGGAAAGTAGTATATATAGTGTTTTTCTAGGTGATATCAGTGGCTCTTATAGGAAGGAAAAAACCCCTTTGAGTTCATCAAAGCTGCATAAACTATGTGCTAGCTACAAAATGCTCGGAGGGCAGTCTTTCAAATATTCTATAAAACACTGCTTTCATTGGCACACTTCTAACAAAACAGTCATGATTTCTTAATACAGATGTGTGTCACTATTATTCAAAAGCTAGTTTGTTTATTTATCTGTTTTAACCTCAGACTGTGAGATTGTTCAGGCCCTTGTTTTGCTCCTCACGAGTAGCTGGCTGTACACAGTGGTGTGACTGGTGACTACATGTCACAGCCACAGTGCTGGCTAGGTTACAGTGTGGTGACACTGCCATTGCCTGTCAGGGTGGCTTTCCCTCTCCTTCTCCTCCTCCTCCTGTGCCTGCCAGCACAGAGCTCCCCTCTCCTTGCTGGGCCTCTGACAGTGCTGGGCTCTCCTACCAGCACCAGGAGCCCAAAGGTCAAAGTCTGTCCTGCTCCCAACAGGTGTGTGGGGAAAATACCATTTCCCCCTTTGTTCCCTGTCTATTGAGATGTGGATTCCCCTGGGATTTTTCTTTAATTGCTAGAAGGTGAGGGGAAAGGAGACATACAGTGGCATGTGATAGAAGCCCAGGAGCAGCCAGGGCCAACTTGGTGCTCTTCTGTTCCTCTAGAACTTATGTTCCTCCATGTCCATATGGGACAGAAAAGGGCACCTGTCCAAAAAATGGTGTGGTAGCAGGAAGGTGGCAATGAGAAGTCTTCTTTCCTGTG
The DNA here is from genome assembly GCA_013390105.1 of Tichodroma muraria. NCBI lineage: Eukaryota > Metazoa > Chordata > Aves > Passeriformes > Sittidae > Tichodroma > Tichodroma muraria. The sequence goes on along the minus strand of WAAG01017988.1, from coordinate 12,873 downwards.
TGTGATGCTGTATCTGGCTGAGTTAAAAGATGGTTGGGAAAAGTCCTTACATGGAAATCTCAGACGTGGAACTTGCTTTTCCTGCCAGAAATCTGGCTGAAGTAGAGTGTTTGTTGTAGAGAATGTTGAAGTTGTGGTGAGCCTAGATGTCATAGTCACTTCTCCGTGTTTGGAGTCTGTCTTCAGACCTTGGCAGGGATGCAGCAGGCCAGCAGTTACAGAGGAAGAACCTGTTGGAAGGCCACAGGATGCAGGGCATAGCGCCAGGCCTCATGCACTGTCGCTGCCTTCCCTTCAACTGTGGCTTCTGAACACGAATTCTCTTCTGAGCCCTGGAAACTGAGCTGCTGTGCAGATGGTACCACTTGTACAGAGGGAATCACAGCCAAAATAGCCTCCTCTGCAGAGACCCTTGGCTGTGGAGAGGGGCAGCAATGACTCACCCTTGACTATTAGCAGATATAGTGGGTTTGGCAAAACAAAGGATCCCATTACCCAAAGCAGTTGCTCTGGTTTGAAGTTTGATCTTTAAGCTATGTGCTTTCTTTTTTCTACAATTTTTTAAACCATGTTCTTCCTTGTTAATGTGTGCTACAGGCCCCAAAGCATGAAGAGTTGCAAGCTGCTGGGGCAGCCAAGATCTGTGTGTACTGGGTGGCATAGACACAATGCTGCTGCTGTTTCCTGATTACAAATGGTCAGTAGCTCAGCTTCCTTTTGGAATCTGAGAGGGAAAAATGAATGTAGCCAGAGAATCTAGCAAGAGGTTGTGCAGGTCTCCCTGGGGTAAGCAAACAGGGTGTTTGTACTCTTGCCTGGAGGAATATCCGTGTTCCAAGAGTGGGCAGTAGACAGGCTCATCCAAGGAGCAGCAGGATGTGGCTGAGGCTCCTCAGCCTTCTCACCTGTGACAGCAGCTAAAATCACAGCGGGCAGAGGCCAGATGGAGGCTTTGTGCAGCATCCCTCTTGCCCGTGAACTTGTACCATGTCCCAGAAACAGCTGACAGCTCAGGAATCCCGAGGTCTCTTTGTCTGACTGTGTGCATGCCTGTTTACCATCCTGGTCTCGTCTAAATGCCAGGAAAAGGCCAAGGGCACACAAAGTCCAATAAGACCATTTGATGAGCTACCAATGCTATTCTCTCCAAGAAAACAACAGAACTTTTCTGAAGAGCATCTGTTCCCTTCAGCTCATCGCTTGCCTCTTGCTATGGCCTGTCTGGTTTTTATCCTGTTGGATAATGCAGCTCCAGTGTAACAGGGGATTTCATTGCTCATGGTCTTCCTTCATTCTGATTTACTTTTATCACAGGCTAAAGCTTGTAAACCTTTGACTCCTGTTTACAAATAGACAGACTGGATAATATTAGCAAATATAAGCAGTCCTCTCCATGAAAATCTTATTTTAAACACAGATTTGTAAAGACCAACTTCATCTCTACCATCTGTAACTAGTTAACATTCCAATTATTTTTTTCTTAAAAAGGATTTGGATAGTAAGCATGAATTTAAAACTAATATAAACTGTAGCCTTTTATTAAGAGTTTAGATAAGAATCTAATAGAGACCTGGGTTATCTGCAGCCTTGGAGTAGTGCTGAAAGAGCAATGGTGCTTTCAGTTCTTATAGGTTTCTTTTTCTTATTTCAAACTATTTGATATATTTTTCTAACATTTAAGAAAAACTTGCATTTGTTTATCTTCAAATAATTTGTTAGATGAATGCCAGATCCTTAGTTGACATTTTAATTAATCTAGAATCAGTCAGTTTATTTTTATTTGGCCCAAGCTGGAATAAAGAGTTATATAAACTAAGGGTATAGTCAGTCTCTTGCTGCAAAAGCCTGTGTACCAATTTATAGTGCAACTATTCTCTTCAGTTTGTTGCTGCCATTCTGCTGGGGCTCCCTTAGTTTGTAGATTCACCACTTCCATAGGCTGTTTAACCCATCTGACACCATGTATTAGCATTCTTTGCCATCCAGTACTGTTGTGTAGGGGAAAGTAAGAGCCAGAAGGGGAAGGGAAGGCTTCCACGTGGTCAATGAGTGACTGAGGCACAGTGCAATGTAACCCATTCCTGAGCTCGTTGGACCCACCAGAATCAGCTGTTTGAGCTCTGGGCTTTGCACGGCTGCAGGCACACATTCCCCCACTGCCCCTTCTGCAGATGTGGCCACCTTGAGCAGGAGATCTCAGGTGTCAGCTTCATAAAGCACCTCATCAGGATTCACCAGATGTACTTGTCAAAAGTTTAGGATTCTGGCATGGCTGATACGTCATCCTTTCCTTCTGACCACTTTGCAACTGGGGCAGGTGAAAATGATTTTTATCCATTGCTGTTGTCTGCTAGGTGAATGGGAGCCAAAGAGCTAAAAGTATCCAGATGGGTGCTTGTGCTGGTCTAATTAAATCAGTTTTGAAACCTCTCTTTAGGCTGTGGACAGATGTTCTATTTGTAGAGAGCTGTGCCAGATGAAGATTACAAGCCTCATTGCTGGAGGTTATTGCCCTCGCAGCTCTGCTGGCACAGCCATCCCAGATCCTCTTCAGCTTAAACAGGGTGCAGACATGCACTTAGGGGTGGTTACAGGAGAGGTCACTACCTGCCTGCCCACACTGGCCTCCTGGGCACACAGGCAGCTCTGCTGAGTGCTCCAAATGCATCTCCTGGCCTCTTTCAGTCAAAATTAGTCCAGTGGGAATAGGAGAGCTCTTGTTGTTCTGGCTCATTTTGTCTGTCAGGGAGTGGGGAGCCCTAACTAGCCAGGGGACAGTGCGGGAACCAGGGGACAAGCTGGGGTTGGCACAGCTGGATCTGGAGGAAACCATCTATTTGCAGCCTTCCTACACTGTGTGGGAGCAGGAACCTCTCCCACTGCTGGTCATGGTGTGTGGCCTCTGGGTGAGGGGTTTTGGAGAACGGCAGGGGCTCAGTGTCTTTGGACTGCTCATTTACGAGGGTCTTGGTGTTGGCTTGAGCTAGGGCCATGGGGATGCTGAAGGATTGTCAAAGGCAGTCCAATCCAAACACCGAAGCTTTTCTCATCATCCTGTTATATTTTTACCAAATGTGTTAATGTGTGTACAGACAAAGTATGAAACAATGCTGACCAAGTCTGGTGAGCTGCTTAGCTTCACTGGGCCTAAACTATCTCAGCAGATAGTATTGGACTTTCTGTGTAACACAAAGGTCAAAAAAAAGTTTGTCAACTGTGACAAATAAACACATTTTTTTATTGTTTTTTTGTATCTTAAACTCTATCTGCATTAGGAATTATCATATTTATTCTCATGACTATTCTCAGTTAAAATGTGTTAGATTAAAAGCAACTTAAATCCCTTACAAAATACATCTTCCACTAAAATGTAGGAAAAATATCACTACTGCTTATGGTCTGGCTTTCCTTAACTCTCAGAGGCAGTTTTTAATTAGGCATATATGGTGCAGTCCTTCCTCACTGCCCTTGTTAGAGAATTATTTCTTTGGAATGTGCCTTTAAAGATCGTGGCTATATGCAGGGATCAGTCCCTATCTGTTTTTTGAGAAGTTAATCAAAAAGATGGCTGAAAATAATCCCAGGTCTAAGTCCCCTCCCTGAGGTCCTCTCTGAGAGTTGCTTGTCCTCCCTGAAGGTGTCCAGCCCAGTGGAGCAGCCAGCTCCCTTCAGCAAGGCACCTGTGTTTGTGTCCAGGAAACAAATTAGTAATGTTCTGTGTATATTGGTTGCTTCCTCAGTCCCCACAGTTTCCTTCTCGCTCCCCAAGCAGTGAGGGAAGTGTTCTCTATTCCACAGAAACACAGCATATATGTAAACTCAGAGCAGTCCTGAGAATATCCACATACCTCTTTTTTCAGACCACTCCTTATTGCAGCTTTCCAGAGTTTTAGCAGCTCACAGCCACCCAAGTGAAACAGCAGCAACAGGAGCAGCAAAAGGAAAAGAGGTACAAGCAGCCCTAAGCGGGGCAGGAAGTTGTCTGAGCAGGTGTAGGATTTTCTGTGGCACTGGTGCTGGGTGGCACATTGAGGCAGAGCCTGGCATCTGATTTTCTGCAGCCACTAGATGGCACAAAAAATGCTGCTGTAGCATCAGCTTGTTCCTGGAAAATTACTTAAGCGTCAGGCTCATGCTGCGGTTAAAGGGGATTTTTATGTCCCTTTAATTCAAAGGCACATTTTAATGTTTCTCTTAGATGCAAGAGTGTATTGGTTGGAGTCATCCTGTTGCGTGGAAATTAATCTTAACAGCAAAATTCAGCTTCAAATATCAAGCACTGCTGGAATCAATGCCATTCACAGGTGGAGGGTAACACAGCAAAAGATGAGGGGAAGGGAGGTTGCTCTGTTAATTGCATTACAGGACCAGAATTTTTTTAAAAATGTTTTTTTAAGAAAAATCATCAGTTCTCGTTCTAGTGATGATAACAATTCTTTTTTTAGCTTTGGGCAAATCACATAATCCTCTTCATTTCTCTATTTCCATATGGAGGGCAATGATTTCCTGCCCTGCAGTGGTACCAGAGGAGTTAATTAATACTCATAAAGTACAAACAGAGAGAAGAAAAACACTTAAAACTATTGTAAGCTACTTGCAAGGGAGAGATGTCCTGGTCTGTCCATCCTGCACCATCCTGCTGTTACTGAGACAGTGGGATGGTTATAATATGATGATAGAGTATTGATAAATATAAACATAATGAAATAAATGTTTTTTTGTTGTTGTTGTGTTGGCAATGTAATTCATGATGGAAATTTCATGTTGAGTGAAAACAGACTTGCTGCTGCTCTCCAAAGCCCTCTCTGAGTCAAAGAAACAGCCTAATGCTGAGGGATGGTGACTTGCATGGCCTGGCCCACACCCACAGTCCAGGCTGCCTCTGAGCAAGCTGAGGGAAGGAAGCTTTGGTGCAGTTTGTGGTTCGGTTGTTGATTCATAATTAAAGCTCCTAGCTACTCGGAGTGCTCTGCAGCCACTGTGAAGGGTAAACACCTCTGTGAAAGGAGCTGGTGCTGGACTTCTCAGTACAAGAAACGCATGCAGCTCCTGAAGCAAGGCCAGAGGAAGGAAACAAAGATGATTAAGTGACTGGAGCATCTCTCTTGTGAGAAAAGGCTGAGGAAGCTGGGCCTGTTCATCCTTGAGAAGGTAAGACTGAGAGGGGACCTCATCAATGTCTGTCAGTATCTGAAGGGATGGTGCCAGGAGGATGGAGCCAGGCTCTGCTCAGTGCTGCCAAGCAATAGGAAAAGACTCAACGAGCAGAAACTGATGCCCAGGAAGTTCCACCTGAATATGAGGAAGAATTTCTGTACTGTGTGAGTGACTGAGTGCCAGAACAGATTGCTCAGAGAGGTTGTGGGGTCTCCTTCTCAAAGTAGTTTGGACATAATCCTGAATAATGTGCTCTAGGGAGTCCTGGTTAAACAGAGAGGTTGGACTGGAGGACCTCAGTTCCAAACTTACCCATTCTGTGATTCTGTAGCATCTCTTGTACATCCTCAGGATCAAGATCTTGGGTGATTTTACAACTGAAATAGGCAATCTGATAATAATGGCTTCTGATTGCCCAGACCATAAACCAAGATCAAGACCATAGACCAAGATATTTCTGAACACTATTATGAGCTAAGGGAAAAGCATAAGGATTCCACTGTAAATCATTAGCAACTGGGAAAATGTCACCATAGGAGTCGGTATCATGGTTTCCTTTTCTCTTTATTGAGTTTAGTGGATATGGATACCCTAAAGAGAGACAAAAGATTTTACAGGGTATACAGGGAACTACTTTTCATCATTTAGAAAGAAAGAGTTTAAAGGTTCAGATAAGGACAGTACTGAAAAAAGAGAATTTGGCATGATGTCCCTGAGAAAACAAAGAACAATTATATTCAAGCATACTTCATGAACTGATTTCACTGCCAATGAAAAGAGACTGACCGTGTCTTCCCATAATCACAGAGGGTATTTATGGCATAAATGTAATTTTTGGTTTATCTGAAACTGAGTTTTATCAGCTGTCCTTTAGCAAACTGAGAAATCAGGCTGTGAATGAGACATGAAAACTGTCAGACCAATACAAACCCAGCAAAACAAATGATTACTGATTGGACTTGAAGAAAACTGAGAAAAACAATTTTTATATAAAAAGAAAACACTGAAGTGCTGTAACTGCAGTGCCAAACTGATTTCTAACCACTCACAAGAGTATTCTCTTTGTTTTTCCAGTGATAAATTTAGTTTTTCCGCTTGTCCCCACTGCACATTTTAGTGATGATCTTGGAGACTTTTCAATTTCCATTAAAGATTTCAAACAGTAAATAAAGTGGTCTTGGCAACCTGTGGGAGAGCTAATGCAGTAGATAGAAGATGCTTTAGACAGAAGGGGTTTATCTGTTTTCTCTCTGAAGCCATACTGTGCTCAGGTGACGGCAAGCACCGCACAGCCTCAGGAATATCCAGGAGTCCTTCGCACCAAGATCAAGAGATATTTCATCAGCTTGTTTCCTTGCTGTGCTACTGCTGTGGTGCCCCTGTGCCTGGGTCTCCCTGGCTGAGGTTCATTACCCTTGGTACAGCAGGGGCCGTATGGCAGCCCCTGCCCCTGCAGTGAGCCCTCTGTGCAGGGTATGTGCTGTACAGCCTGCCAGCCCAAGGCAGACAGATCTGTGGTGTTCATACCCCAGGTGAGTGTGGAGAAGGCCCGTGGCTCTTCTGTAGGAGCCTCCTGTGGTAGAGGAGATGTGGCAGGAGCTGGAGGGATGGATGGTAGAGGAGATGTGGAGGGAGACAAGGAGCAGGAACAGGCTGGTGCTGCCTCGAGGGCTATTGCACGGTTCCTTCGGGAGTGGACTGAGTCAGGCCGGTGAAGGCATTTAATTATGCTGACATTTAATTATCCCCAGAGCTGAATACCCTGCTGTGGAAAAAAGTATCATGAGTTCCAGCTTTGAATGTTAGCATCATAATCATAATTCTTTGGGACCCGTGGCTTGTCTTCCCTTGTAGCCAGGTCTTGCTCTCATTCACCAAGTGAGTTCAGTGCTCTCCTCCTGGCCAGAGACTGTGTGAGGCAGTTATCCATCATGGAAACCTGCAGAAAGTGTTTTATTATCCTAAAAAAACCCTTTTATATAGGAAATATAGTAACATACCCAGCAAGAGTACTGACTTTTAGCTCTTAACACCATTTTCTTCCAAATAACTAGCCTTCAGATACTGGGATTTTTTTATATACTGAAATCTTGGCATGTTGCTACTCCTCTAAATGGATAAAAATGCATCTCAAACAATAATAAAGCAGTAGTAAATTATAGATCATTTTAGTTGAAAAAAAATTATCAAGATGGGATTGAAAGTTAGGGAAATTAAATGAAAGGGAAGAAAAACACCATAAAGAAGCACAAGCACTTGACAAACAGCTATTAGACTTGAGAGATGCCCTTATTCTTGCTGCTCAGGGAATGGACTTACTTTTCCCACAAACAACATTCACAATACCTTATTTAGTAATATTTCAAGAAGCTTTTTTAGCATCTGGCATTGAGTGCAGTTGTTGCAATGCTCTGGCAGCATGCTACACTGTAAAGCTAACACATTTGCATATTACAGAGATGAAAATAAATTGGAGAAGACTCATGAAATCTTCAATGCAAGGTGTAGCTCTTGTTATGTCCAGCTCCATGGAGGATTCATGCTGTAATGCTACTCTTCTGCTTTCTACTCCTATGACTGAGAGTACATGCACTTTTTCCCCTTTTCTTTTTTCTTTTTTTTTTTTTTTTTTAAGTGGGTGAAAGGGTCATCAACTTCAAGTACATTGCACATTTTGCAATGCATCACTAAGTGGGGATAGTGATGTGAATCGAGTGATGTACGGGCACTGGTGTGGTTTATAGGATTATGCAAGCTATAAGGACAGAAACTGACTTGGATCAGACGTGCAGTATTTTATGAATCATCTTTAACGGCATGAGTAGAATTGGTTAGAGCCTAATAATAGACCTAGAACATTTTTCTGTTTGAGTTTGCTACAAAAATTGCTACGCAACAGATCTTTAAGTGAAACAGTTTTCCTTAACAGTTTTTAAATACCATCCTGGATGGTGTTAATGAGGTCAATGCAGAGATCCAATAATTATTATCAACATTTCTTATAACAGGCTAAAATATCCTTTTCATAAAGGAGATATATAAAATGAATTTTGGTTCATGGCATAATTTTTGGGTGTTAGAAATTCTTTTTCTTTCAAAACTCTACTTGAAACATTTCCAAATACAGTAATGTATTCTGGAGTTAAATAGACAAGACTCAGAAAGTCTAAGCTGACAGCAAAATACTATGACAAGTAAAATAAGAAGTGTGGGATACTTCACAAAGTTCACTAAAGACTTTGCAATTGCTGCCCAATTTTATAGCCAAGGTGCTCAACAAATACAGCAATAATCACAGAAGACCAAAAGAGAGTGTATGGAAGTAGTGAAGGAAGAAAATGCATTTTAAATAGTCCTCAGTAAATGCCATTGTTATTGATCTCCTAATCAGCATTCAGATAGGTTTTAACACACTGCATATATTGTCCACGTCCATTGGGATGTGATGTAAAATCAGTGGACTGAACTATGTTCTCATTGGCACTGACGTAAATCCAGAGGAAATCATCAGACTATATAATGGTTATTTCCAGTTTTTCAAGGAGTAACCAAAGAGAAATTGGTTCATGTTCCTTGATTCTCTCTTAAACTCCTTTGTATAGGAACTACTCATAAATAAATCAACCAAACCATCATGCCCGCTGCATCTTCTCCACTTTTTAATAGGACAAAAAATAACACCACAACATTTTTCCTCATGTACCTTCTTAGTAGACCACCTCTCAGTGTGAGAATTGCAGAGTACTGCCAGCCTCAAGGATACTAGGAAAAATTAAACTGGTAGGTCTGGGGAGTAGAGGAAGCATAACTCTGAAATCTGAAGACATCTGCCATCCAAAGGAATGCCTGGGGCTGTGGGAAGTGACATGAAAGTATTTGGTCATGGTTAGCTTGAAAGTAAGGAATGTGATAGAGAAAGAGGTGAAATGAGAGGAAACTCTCATTGGAGGCCTCTGAGAGCCAGGAACTGGGGTAAATGAAGTGGCAGAAGCAGGAACTAATGTTCAGAATTACAAAAACCAAGTCCTATCCTGTCCAAGCCCCATTTGTTTGCCCCCAAGTTCTTCTGCCCAACTTCCACCTTGCTCCATTTTAGTGTGACAATGCATGCAAAGAGAGCAGGCTGGGGATACCTAAACTCTCCTCTCCCCAGCAGTGAAACACTCAGGAATCTGATGTACAAGTGGTTAATTTATCTTATTTCACAATAAGCACTCAGCCTGCATCTGTGGAGCAGACTCACCATTGCCCCGCTGCATGAATGGAAGTGGTGCCTAGGAAGAGTGTGGTAGGTAAGAAACATGGGAGGGAAAGCACAGTCCAGATGTGAATCAGACTCTACAGAAACAGCATGACTGAGCAGCTGCAGGCAGACATGACTTTCATTACCACGGATCTGCTCCACTGTCAGCAACAGTCTGGTAACAGCAGAGCAAAGATGCTGTTAAAGCCCAGGCCTGGTAGAAGAGCTTTGCATTCCTAAATGATTGAATCAAAAAGCAGAGAATGAGCCCCATAGGCAACAAGCCTGGCACAAGGTTTATTTTTACTGTGTGAATTAAAGTATTGGAATGTCCTGAATTCATTCCAGAAGGGTTATTAACACTCTCAAACCTCACAGCCTAGCCAGGCACCCAGTGCTGTGGGTACAAGCTGTATCCTCATTTTCCTTATATTTCAGTTACCAAAACAGCCATGTCTTTCTAGTCTTTTTTAGCTCACCATTCCTTTGGAGCCTTTTTGAATTATTGCTCCCACACCTCTCGCTTCTCCTTCCCCTTCCTTGTCTATTCCTGTTCCTAGAAACTTTCCCTTCTCCACTGTGGCTGAGACTCACTGCCACTGAGCTCATGGCACTGACTGGGTCCCCAGCCTGCTGCAGTTGGGTCCATGTGAGCCCAGAAGAATGATTTATTTTTCCAGCCTTCATCACTTGGTTGTTCACTTGGGGAAGCATTGCCTTGCACTACCTTCAGTGACAGAGACACTGTTTTTGTTGCCCAGAGCAGAGCTAAGCAGCAGACCGACACGTGAGAAGCCATTGTACTGACAAAAGGCAGCACTGCTGGCAGCTTCCTGCTTATAAGCTCACTGGAAGAGTTCAGAAAAAATGGGAAATGTCAGTAGAAACAAAACTTGTTTACTATAATCTGCTTTTAGCTTATCTTCTAAAAAATGTGCTCTTTAACCAAGACTCACTTTAACCAAGATCCCACTGTTGAGCAACCACAGTCACTTCTTCTCATGCAGCTTTTAAAATCTTTGCAAGATGGTAGGACAGACCATGTTATATTTTATGCTGGGTTTTCTTGTGCTCCTTTCTGATGAAAAAAATAGGAGGCCACTACTTGGAAACTCCTCGAGTGTTATGACTTTCCAAGACCTGCTGTCACAGTGTTAATTTTTTTCCAGTCAACAACACTTTGGCAAGTGAACAGATTAAGACAAGTCCTGCTGCTCTGTAGATATCCACATTTCTTCTTTATCCCAAATGTTTTCTCCAAAATGTTCCAGTTCTTTTTCTAAAATCGATTTTGCATCTCCAGCCTAGTCTGGGACTTTTAGCAACTTCTATTTGAAGGGACAAGATGGCTGAAGAAGGAAAGAAGTATTTGTTCAGGAACCAAGACAAAAACTGTAACAACTGACTCAAGGTCACAGGGGAGCTTCTTGACAATGAAAAGCTTGAAAAGAGGTACTCACTCTATAGCTGTACCATAAAATATTTCCTTTGTTCAGAGAAGCAATACAGCATCACAACTGTGAACTCATCGATGTTGCGGCCCATGTTTACTTCAATTTATTAATTTATTGTAATTGTTCGTTGTTAGCAGTTTTATCCATAATCTCAGTTTAAATTTTAAATGTATGTCTTTTAAAGGAAAAAAACACCATGTAAGCATCTTCTTTAACCCCTCACTAACCATGGGCACAATTTGCCTCTCACAAGTAAGCAAGAATTGACATTTCTGTAGCTCTACTGAGAACCCATTACTCAGCAGCATAACCTTATCCCAGCCACCACCACAGACCTGTAGCAAGCAGGCAAATTTATTCATTAGATTTATCCTATGTTTATTAACAGCCCAGCTCAGAAAAAGCGTCAGTGACAAAAACCATCTGGAATAAACATAATGGAAAACAAACAATGTAATATATTCTGTCGCTGCAGCCTAATTGCACTGTTTGGTGCAAATGCAAGTGACAATTTACAAGCCAAACTCTTATTAAAGGGAAAAATGAGCTGTGCAGGGAAACACAAATCAAAGTAACTGATCAACACAGGCAACACATTCAGGGATTTAAGAGCCAAGGTACAGCAGTCTTTTATTCTTCTTTGTTTTCAATTTGGGAGACCTGCTGTGATGTTCAGTACATTATATGTTATATATCTACTTATGCAGCACTTATGCCTCTGACTGTTGTCTAATTTTTCACCAGCTACAGCCTGTGACTTTTGTGTTTAAACAGTTCTTTTCCTATCACTTAAGCTGGGAGCAAGGCACACTGTCCGAGGCACCAGTTTTCTTTTAAGGCAACTCTCTTTTAGCATATAATAAAAACTTGGAATTAAGGATAAGGTTAGAAAAGTTTTGAGTTAGCTAAAAGCAATGACAATTTGATCTAAATCAAGTTCTTATTGAATGAATTGGTCCAGCAAGAGAAAAAGGAAATTCCCTTCCATGCAAGAATCTGAACAACACATGGCTGCTGTCCATGACCCGTTTCAGCTTCGAAGCTGGAACTGACTCATTAGATGCATCTGGTGTCCCCAGGGAAGCAAGAGAAAACCCTGGCAGCAATAAAGAAAAGATGGTGAAAGCCATCTGAATCAGAAATCAGCCAAACATCCTGTCTGCACTGGAGCATCATCTTCAAGAATGACATTAGGCACCTGCATGAAAACTGAGCCCTCAAAGATGTAACGGTGCTACAATACGTAACACACTGTTAGTTTAGGGAAAACACTCCCATGACCTGGAAAATACCAGCTCAGAGCAACAGGGAAAAAAATATAAGACCTCATTACAACAAGGGGCAACCCTCTAGCATTACAGCGAAATCGGTTTGAGTAAATATGCTCACAGCCCTGACTGCAGAAGTATGGGTCATAACTTCCATAAATGTAGCAAGGTATGATTTATAAAATCCTGTACTGAACAATTCTCTCAGTGATGAGATGTTGAAGATGGTTTTTTTCAGTCTTTTTTGTGAGAAAAAAAAGAAACTGAGGAAGGACTTCATTGAGGGGAAAAGATGTCAAAAGACCCATATGCTGCTTTATCTGTCACAAGGAGGGAGACCACAGTCATCACCATCCCAAGTGCAGAGGTGCCTCTCTGGATTTTCACATCCTTCCCTTGTCTGCAAGGAGCCA